>VMDR010009334.1:0-33757 GCA_007922815.1 Macrotus californicus
AAAAAAAGAAAGCCAAGAATTTAAATCTAGCTAGAATTGCCAGTATTTTCTCAATTCACTGCTGACCTGAAGTTCGGGTGGTTGATTTACCAGTGCTCACCAGACTATAGGTAGTATTAGCAGACAGACTGTGCATCCTATTTCCAGGCTGACCGCAGAATTTTGGAGTTTACCAACTACCTTCCCCTCCCTCCTTATCCTGGGCCAGCATATTCTGGATGTTGCAGACTGTGTGTAGGCTGCATTGCTTGGCCCATACCCACCTAGATATCTGCATTCCACTCTAAGGCCAGGCTTGCAGATTCCTGGTTTGGTCAGGTGATCACATTTTATGGGGACAGTTTGTATCATGGACTGTAGATGTCCCACCATTGGCTTTTAGTCATTTCCTCACCTCTCTGTGTTCACCTCTCTTATAATAACTTCTCCGTTTCCTGGTGGGGGCCCATGTTTTTCTAAGTCATTCAAGTGCTCGTGGGGCTAAAGTTTCCTTTTACATTAGTTAACTGCATCTTGTCCATGGAGCTTTTAATCTAACTCAGGCATGTATTCCTTCCCCTCCCCAGATGAACAATGACATACCCTGCATATTAATGGGCGGAGCTGAACACTGAAGGCAAGAACCCTTAATTATGTGTAAAGTGTTTTCAATCGCATCTTCTGGCATGCTCACAAATACCAAATTGAGGTTGCCTTTTGGAAACCTTACAGCATAACATTTCAGAAATCCTCTTCAGCAGTCACCAGAATCTCACTGAAATGTTGGACCCAAACCAGAGAGAAAACTCTGCTGATCTGACAAAAGGCTCTTGGTTCTTTGAATTATATTTGGTAAAGGAGAAGAGGAAAGGATATGGAGTGTGAGAAGATAGGAGATAGAACTGATGGAAGAATGCACTCTGTTGGAAAAGCAGAGAAGCCTAGGTTAATGAATTTTAATTTGTTTTTAAAAGTGAAAAAGGAAAGTGGGGGATGTTTTAAGGAAGGAATAGTGCCAAACCCTGTTTTGAGGGTAGAGACTGGATATAGAGCTGGTCTTTTCTGTTTCCTCCAGTGTAAGTGGTGGCTACTTGTGTTTGCCTCTTTCGCGCTTGCACCCAGCTTGTTAGAGTTGGCCTCATGATAAATTGCCAAGGCGATCATTTCTGCTGGCTTAGGAGTTTTTATCCTTACAAATTGTTAGTTCATTTTGGCCTCTGACTGAATTTCACAAGGCTCTTTCCACATGCCATTCCCTTTCCAAAGGGCATCCCTCATGCTTGTCTGTGCTTTTCCTCCTGTATCTAGTTTTTTCATTTTCAGCCTCTTCTCTGTGGTCCTCAGCCCCTGGAATCTGCCTTTGGTATTTGTAACGGTCTTCTGAAACACTGAAGATAATATATTCATTTACTGATTCATCATTCAGGCAACATGTGTTGAGTACCTACTATCACATATATGAGGTATCAGGGGCAGGGGAAGGACATCAGTAAAAAGCAAGTTCCTTGCCCTCAAGGAGCTTATGGTTTAAATTAGAAGCTCATACTGACTTAGGCCATGAAATTAGAATGTGGTGAGAAGAAAGGGCTGCAGAATACAAGGCAGTAGTCTTGGTGTTTTCAGGCCAGCAAGGGAGCAGCAGCTCAGCTGGAAGAGGGAAAGGGCTGAGTGGCTCCAGGGCATCTGTGAGCCCTGAGCTGTGGTCCAACAATGATCTCATCACTCAGTGATCTTATTATCCTGTTGGTAGGATTCCCCATGTCTGGCAAGGAATCCCTCTGCTGTCCAGGCACACTGCTTTTCGGCTTCCTCCTTTATGTTGTCAGCCCTGCTGCTCCACTATTAGGAAACATTGTTCCCATTGTCTGTTCTCTCTTTTCCCTTCAAACTCTGTTTAAAATGCCTCCCTCCTTTGAAGCCTTCTTGATTGGCCCCACCTTGTGGACAGGGCATAGAGGGAGGAGGGTGTCCTTGATTGACAGGGTTCCATGGCCTAATTTCAGAACACCTGACGTTTCCTGTGCTCTCTCTCATATATTAAAAGCATTCATATAGATAGGTATATAGTCTAATACACACAAGCTTGAATTTAAAACAAGATGGGTTTGGGGGATAAATACTGTATCTTTTCAGGGAAACCACCATCTGATTCATTTTAGATACTTGCAAATAAATGATTTTGTCATGTTGTGGTTTGCAGCTGTAGGGCTAGATAAGTTGTCTAAGTTAAGACGCTCAAGTCTTGACAGTATAAATTAACTAAGGTGGTGTTCAATTTCCGTGACATACCCTGTTGCTTTAAAAAAATAAATCCTGCCAATTTTCTCTAGTTACAGAGGCTCTCTAGTATACTTAAGTATTTATTGTTGTCAGAGATGGAGGGTATACAGATTATTAAAGATAATTGTAAGGAAATGCTACATTTGAAATTAAGTTAAGGTGCTTAGAAATTATGAATTTGTAAAACTCCTTATCTTTCAGGAAACAAATTTTTTATGCAAAATGAGACAGGCTGATCTTGGCAAAGGTTTAATAGGATCCTGAATCATAAAGTACATAGATCACCTAGATTCTTTTGCCTTATCTGCCTGCCTTTTGTTTAAATTTTTTTTTTAAGTTTAAAAAAATTATTTTTATTTTTGATTTAAGACAGAGGGAAAGGGAGGGAAAAAGAGAGGGAGAGAAACATCAGTGTGAGAGAGAAACCTCTATTAGGAGCCTTCCATACATGCCCTGACTGGGGACTGAACCCGCAACTCAGGTGTGTGCCCTGACCAGAAATTGAACCAGCAACCTTTTGGTTTGTGGGATGATGCCCAACCAACTGAGCCACATCAGCCAGAGCTAAACTTCATTGTTTACACTTCTACAAATGTCCCCATATTTCCCCCAACTCTTGCCAACCTCTATCAGCCTCATCTTCCTGGCTTTAAAAAAAAGTAATATTCAAGCAAACATTTATTGAACACTTGCTACATTGCCCAACATGGTAGCAAGAGTAGGTGCTGGGGATACAGGGATAAGATTTTGTCTTGCCCTCAAGTAGCTCACATTTAGTCAGGCAGATTCATGGAAACCATCACCAAAGCTTGCATAGTGTGTTAAGTACTCTGTGTCTGCATCATACAGCTGGGGAGAGACTGAGAGTTCTCCTGTGGGAGGGAGCTACGTGGGCTGGTAGGGAAGCTACATAAAACATGTGATCTTGAAGCTACATTCAAGATCACCAGCAGTATTATCTCCCAGAAAACTGCCTTTTGAAAGAGATTCCTTAGTAGATGCATCCATTCCTCATGGCAATTAAATGAAGGCCTTTTGGCTAGTTAGTCCTCAGGGCAATTATGGCTGAAGACTATAGTAACATGTGTTATAAATTATTGGGTGGCATATACTTAGGAAAAGAGAAAGAAAAATCACTGAAACCTAGTTAAAGCTCAATTTTTCAAATCAAATTCAACTATTAGAACCAGGGCTCACCCAGTGCCACCTCCTCATGAGCTCAGGCCAGAGGGAGGGTGGTTTTTGTGGTCAGCAGGGAGCCAGGACCAACTCAAGATCTCTTGGATTCTGGTTGGTGCACATTTTCCAGCACTGAGTGGCCCCAGGCAGCCTGCAGGAACCTGGAGGTCTTAGGAGCCTTGTGAAGCTCTTATCAAAATGATAGGGAAAGCTGTGGGTTTTGTTGTGGAATTAAACATGATCTTGCGATCTTCGGTGAGATATTTTTTTGCATGCAGTTCTCTCTTTTTTAAAATGGAGATAAAATTCATATGTAATGGAATTGTTCTGCAGACTTTATGAGATATGTAAAATGCCTAGGATTTTACCGGGTTTAGGTTAGTGGTTTAGAGTTCATTAGAAAAGAGGACATTTCTCTTAATATATATATATTTTTTTTTGATATTTCTCCTTGGGCCAGGGAAACAAAAGGAAAAAAAATGGAACTACATCAAATTAAAAAGTTTTTGTACAGCAAAGGAGACTACCAATAAAGTGAAAAGATGACCCACTGAATGGGAAAAGATTTTCACCAGTGATACATCTAATAAGGGGTTAATATCCAAAATTTATAAAGAACTTATAAAGCTCAACACCAAAAAAATCAAACAATCCAATGAAAAAATGGGCAAAGGACCTGAACAGACACTTCTACAAAGAGGACATACGGATGGCCAATAGATATTGGATGGCCAATAGACATCTGAAAAGATGCTCAATGTCACTAATCATCAGAGAAATGCAAATTAAAACCTCAACAAGATACCACCTCAGCCCTGTCAGAATGGCTACATCAATATATCAACAAATAACAAGTGCTGGTGAGGATGTGGAGAAAAGGGAACTCTCATGCACTGTTGGTGGGAATGCAGACTGGTACAGTCACTGTGGAAAGCAGTATGGAGTTTCCTCAAAAAATTGAAAATGGAACTGCCTTATGACCCAGCAATTTTACTTCTGGGAATATATCCAAAGAAACCTGAAATACTAATTTGAAGGAATATAGGCACCCCTATGTCCATTGCAGTGTTAGATTTGGAAGCATCCCAGGTGCCCACCAGTAGATAAGTAGATTAAAAAAAAAACTCTGGTATATTTGCACGATGGAATACTACTTTGTCCATACAAAAAAGGAAATCTTAGTTTTGCAGGTTGGACCTGAAGAGTATTATGCTAAGTGAAATAAGCCAGTCCAAGAAAAACAAGTACCATGTGGTTTCACTTATATGTGGAATCTAATGAACAAAATAAACAAACAAAATAGAAACAGACTCATAGATACAGAGAACAGAATTATAGCTGTCAGAGGAGGAGAGAAATGGGGGACTGGGTGAAAAAGGTGAATTAAGCAAAAATAATGAAAACAACAACTCATAGACACAGACAATAATACGGTGTTTCCCAGAGGGAAAGGGGGATAGGGAGAGGTAGAAGAAGGGGAAGGGATAAATGGTGACGGAAGGAGACTTGACTGGGGTGGTGAACACACAATACAATGTACAGATGATGTGTTATGGAGCTGTACACCTGAAACCTATATAATTTTATTAATCAATGTCACCCTAATAAATAAAAATTAAAAAGTAAAATAATAAAAAAGAGGGAGTTCTCATTCTTATTCCTATGGGATTTTTTTGCTGCATAGCAACTGTATAATCCCCCTGGGTTGATGAGATAGAGATTTGGTAAAAATCTAGTTAAAGAAGCTTCTCACTTAAGTTTTTTTCTTTCTTATTTCAATGGATAGGTATGGAGTTGCTTTAAGAATTATGGTTCTTGAATTTGAGTTTATTTTCACTAACTGAATTTTGTCTTTTTGGTAACTTAAACCTATTATCCTTCTTATTTCTCTTTGTAATGTATTTGCATTAGTTTAACGTGTATTTTTTAAAGTTCTCGGATGTATATAAAACACGAACGCACCACAGTGATTGCTCCACCAGTGCCTGTAGTTCAAGTGTTGAAGACGGTATATGTTGCAAAGACTTGCAGTTCTTTCCAGGAATAAATCTTTCCTAGTGTAGTTTCTGTGGCATTCAGCACTTTTTCATTTTTTAAATAACTGTTATATTTTCTAATTGGCAGTATTTTTCTAAAATGGTATATATTGTGACATGACATCTTGATGCCACACATTCAAGAGCACAACCTTGAAAGTCTAATTCTGAAAAGATCAACAAAAGAAGATTTTAGAAAACAATTTCTCTTTGGGATGAGTAAAGTGTTTTTGCATTTTATTCCTAGCTGATTGCTTAGAAAAAAATTACATGTTTCTTTTCCTGTCTGTACTTCTGGCGCCACATATTTCTGTAGTAGTGACCTCAGTGGGATTTGTAGCCTTCGAAAATAGGTAGGTCCCATTTGTCAGCACAGTTAAAATGATTTTGCAGTAATGATAGCCTATATCCATAAAAAAAAAGATACTGTGAAATTTAGCATGATTTCATCCATTTTAAAAGTCACAGTATTAATAACAATATTCCTATCCTCTCTATCCCATGCCTGGGCTTTTAAGCTTTTCAGATGGACAGGCCAGGTGTCCTCTTTGCCTTTTGAAGAGTCATATGGTAAAGAACACATTTCCAAATTTTGAACTGTGTCATCAGGTCTTTGGGGTTGTGTGTGTGTGGATGGGCATCTTCTTTAGAAGACATTATTAATGAAGAACAAGATGATTAAGTTCCAGAGATCTGCTATACAACTCTCCCTATAGTTAACAATACTGTATTGTGCACTTAAAAACTCGTTAAGAGGGTTCTTTCCATATGTTAACTGTTCTTCCCACAATAAAAAAAGACAAGAATAAAGATAGCATTTGCCACTGTAGAATCTAAATAGAATTAGGTGTTTTCCTTAAATAGTCTTTATTTCAAGGAAACAGGTCTTTTTCATTGCTTTGGAGTAGTAGAGATTAAAGGCATCCTTTTGGAGATTCTTCAGGAGAAGAGAAAAATTTGACATTGACATTCCAAGAGGAGGAATGGTTTATAGACTACAAAAGTAAAAAATAAAATTAAGATGTTCCTTGAAAAGGCAAATGTTGGTCCCTTGATATTTGGAGGTGTTGACAGAAGACTGTTGCTGTGTTCCTAAAAATCACTTGTTGCCCAAAGAGATTTGGGGTCATCTCCAGCTACTCCCCCTGGATACGGAGAGGTAAATGCATATCCTATTGCAGACAACAGGAAGCTCTGCCTTGCTAATAACATTGTCTCCACCAGCAGCCTGTGATGGGATTGGTGCTTGTGAGAGTGTTGTATTCTAGTTGTAGGCAAGCTCCAAGAAATAACAGACGGATATCTTCTGTGTCCATCACAGTATTAGGTGTTGGGACAGATACAAAGCAAAATAAAACATGGCCCTGGACCCAAGGTGTACATGCAACATCGAACACTATTCTCAGTACTTTTGGGAGCCAGAGAAAGCTTAATCTCAGGCTCAGAGAGTTCGAAATCTAACTGACAAATCATTTAGTATTCTGTTTTCTAAGTGATTATGCATATGACAGAAAATCACTCAAGCTGGCTCAATCAAGAATAGAACTTACTGAGCTAGGTATACAAAATTCCAGGAGTAGTTTGGTCTAGAAGGGTTGTCCAACCTTTTGCAGTGGTGTCTCTGGGCCACACTGGAAGAAGAGTCATCTTGGGTCATACATTAAATACATTGCAACAGATAATCACAAAAAAATCTCATAAAGTTTTAAATAAATTTACAATTTTGTGTTGGGCTGCATTCATAGCCATCCTGAGCCTCACACAACCTGTGGGTCGCAGGTTGCACACCCTGGAGAGGCTCACCGAGTTTACCTGGACCAGGTTCTTTTTTTTATATCTCGACTCCACTTTCTTTGTGTTTGCTTTATCTTTGCCCCGTGGTAGCAAGATGGGCTCCATAGCCCCAGTTCTACATTTTTCATCGGAGTCCAGTTGGAAAGTGTCTTCCCCCAAATGAATAGAAGTCTTGGGCCTGACTGTCATTGGTCTATATTGGTTTGTGTGTCTGTCCCTGAAGCAGTCACCATGTGTAGGGGAACGGAAAGTGCTAATTTCTTGGGCACAGTTCTTCTGGAACTGAGTTGGGAGTCAGAGAGGGGCCAATGTCCCAGGTGCGAACATAGGACTCCAGAAGAAGCTGAATAGGCACTGACACCAAGAAGAGCTGGTGTCCATCACAGGGAGGTGAGACTAAGCCAAGAGAAGAGAATAACATGGCAGTAAACAACAAGGGGTGATTATATAATTATTTCATTACATGTGCTATAGGAGTTCCGGGAAGGACATAAGCAGTGGCTGGAGTCATTAGCGTATTAAAGCTTCATAAAGCAGATGGATATGAACTTAGCCCTTAAAGATGGTGAAGATTCTTGGTTTGACTCTCCCAAGATGCTAACAAGGCTGATGACAGTGATGTTTATGTTGTCAAAGTTGAAGGTGTCCAGTCCATGCCTTTGTGATTCTCCAGTGGAACCAGGCAACACTCATAGAAGACCCAGCCCTTAGCCTGATACGGAACTGAGAAGCTAAACTCTCGACCTGGATGTGGCAAAATACCAGGGAATGGTTCAACAACATTAAAGAAGAAAAAGATGAATTATGGTACAGATGCATATTAGAATAATTTCTAGCCATTTAGTCATGTTTGTATAAATAGTTGCCGAGCACCTACTCAAAGTATTTTGAAGAATGCTTAAATGAGAAGGGTAGGGTACAGGATGGTTTACTCTGTGAGCTAAGCTGTCTGCAAACTGCTTGGAACCCAAAAGCCTAAAAGGAAATACACCGAAATGATACGTGGTTGCCTCTGTTGTTTAGAGGTAACTGTATCTTCAAAACAAATGTAAAGAACTGCACAGCTGTGAACTGGCTAAATAAAACCATGTGAAACATGGGGCATCAGTCTTCTGCAAAAGACAGACCATGAATTACCAGTTCTGAAAGTGACTGTGGCAGTCGTAGACAGGCCTTGCACTTCTGCAAAGGGCCCTGGCCCAGAAGATTCTGTGTTGTAGACACAGGAGTAGTGATAGTGGCACTTTCCTCAGTGCCTAGTGCAGTGGTTTAAGAAGTCACTTTTCCTTAAAAATCTACAGAACTCATCCTGGGTGGTGTGGCTCAGTTGGTTGGAGCATTGTTCTCTAGACCGAAAGGTTGGGTGTTTGATTCCCAGTCAGGGCATATATCCAGGTTACAGGTTTGATCCCTGGTTTGGGGCACTTAGGCAAAGGCAACCAATGTCACTCCTCTCCCCTTTCCTCTCTCTCTAAAAGCAATGAAAAATTGTCCTCGAGTGAGGATTGAAAAAAAAAAATCTATGGAACTCTGCCAGTTTGGGGTTGGGTCAGACTGTTATTTTTACACCCGTTCCTGGTGGTATCCAGGAACTCTCAACTTCTCTTGCATACGCCCAGTCACCTCCTTCTCAAGAGGCCCTGTTTCCTTCATTCACTCATTTCTTTCCCCTGCATTTTCCCCTAGCGAAGCTCCAGGCCTCATGTTTACCACAGCTTTTCTCTGTCTTCAGTTTGAAATTTCATAGGCATTGAGGCTCCTGAGGGTGAAAATGTATTGTTAAATAAATGCTTATTCATTATTAAAAGAAAAAAATTAACTTACATGCATGCAGCTTATTTATTTTAAAAGGCTCTTTTGCGTGAGTTATCTCACTTGGTTGGCTCAACAGCACAGTAAAGTAGGCAAATGGTACCACCTCCATTTTGTGCAAAATGAGACCTAGGGAAGAAGCGTGATTAAATACTCATGATGGGGGAAATACAAATACCAGTTGGTCCTTGTTATTAGACCCACTTTCCCCACTGTGATGTATGCATGTAGTCATATTAGATTACCCATTGGTTGTTTTTCTATGGAAATACATTTAAATACCAAAAAAAGTGAACAATTATTTGGGCTAGGTCAAAGCACCTTCAACTGAGTGTAAACATTACAAAAATGCGTTCTAATGGCGTTTTGTTCTGTTCTGTTTTCGACTTTCTGGGTGGTTGCCTCACCTTTACTTTACCCTGTGTGCTTGAACACAGCTCTGTTGCTGGTTTCTGGCTTCTTAAAGCCAAGCTCTCATTATTGTCTATTTTTATTCTTTGGGAAAAGTGTTTTCTGACTTCTTGTTAATGACTTAAGGATTAACCTTATTTTAAACATTTTCTATTTTCTGCACTTCTAAGCAAATTATGTTAGTAATATATGCACAAAAATGAAAGCTAATGAACCAAACAATAAATAAATAAGTTTGATAGGCATAACCTCTCTCAGGTTTCAAAGCACTCACATATCTCATTTGATACCTTGTGATATAGCCGGATGAGGTTATAACCCCTAGTTCAAAGTGCCAGGAGAGGGTTCAGAGGTATTGGCTCGCCTGGAATGGCATAACCAGGTCTCGTGGCTACTGATCAGTTTGCTTTCTGTGCACTGTGTTGCTTCATACATTAGGAGGGCTTGACCCTAACCATCATGAAGGTTAGATCCTTTGTTGGGAATATAGATGACCACCCTTGCATCTCTTTAAAACTTACCTTGCTTTGAAGACTTCTTTGAAGTCTCAGAGACAACTGAACTAGCATTGTTCAAACTAGTTAACCACCTTCCTTCCCATCTCCTTTTTTAAAATTCTGAAATCTTAGCCCATGTCAAGAACTATGTTCATAGGTGTAGCTATTAATAGGATTTTCCAATTTATACTTTTTTAATATATGATGATTTCAATCATTTGTCGACTGTATCCTTTTTTTTTTTTCTCCTCACATGGAAAATTCTTGGAAAGTGAGGGCTGTGTTTTCCATTTCCTTAATAGTTGATTTTTCTCCTAGGGGAAGTTCAATAAGTGCTGAGTGATTGACCGACCGACCTTGAGGAAATAAAATCATTCATCCTTCAGGAATGGTTTCATAGCATTTCTGGAAGTAATTACGAGATTAGATTTTCCTGAAAAATTTACCGAAACAACTGTTTTTCAAAATTAAATTGGAAATATGAATGGCCTTGGACATGTGTGCCCAGCAGAAAGCCATTTACCGTTCCAGATCCCATAGGCAGGGGTTTCCTTTCTTCCACGTTGTTAAATCTTTGCCCCGTAGCAAGCAGGGGCAGTGCTACATTCACCAAAAACCCAACTACAGCTGTTTGGTCTTGGCATTAACACTGACCTACAGCTTGTCAGTTATTCTGATTGCGAACCGTTGCCAGAGTCTCCACTCACTTTTAGAGTGTTGAATTGACAATGAAGTTATGGAAACTCTCAGAGGGCCTCTCACCCCACCATTCTGTAAGCCCCGAAAGGTTTCCTCCACATATCTGTACCCTGTGTATCTGCTGAATTGAGTCATGAAGAGAAAGATGAAGAGGGGTGGATGGAAGCTGTTAGCTGGTGATGCTAACAGTTCATTTCCCCAGTGAAACTGGCCTGTGCAGAGAAGACAAGGATTTAGAAGCTTAAGAGTAATTTTTTTAAATCAGCAGGCCTTAGGGTCTTAGGGGCTCCCTCAACATGACTGGGTAGGGAAAACGGTAGGAAGTGGCTTTGCTTTGCAAAATACTCTGCTTGCCTTCATTTCCTGATCTCTCGTGGACTCCAGATCTGAGGCAGGAGGGGAGAGGATTTTCTTCCTTTTCCGTACATTCTTCCCTTTCTGCTTAAAATGGCATTTTCCTTCTCAGACTTGTCCTTGGAGTGGCCCTGAACTTACATACAGTGTGATTCATATTCCCAAGATTGACCCTTTCTCATAAACATTTTTCAGCAGTATTGAAGGAGAACAAGGAGCAGCATTTCAGTTGAGAATTATCTGTATACTGTTCATTTAAACAAATATCATTTTCCATTTCCCTATGTTGCACATATTAAATATAACCTGAGTTATAAGACTTATCATACACAGTGATAGACTTGTTCAATTTTTAGTTTTAATGCACATTTGACTATCTTAAAAGCAAAAGTAACTTTCAGCATATAAAATAATGTGTTGAATGACTTTTATCATAGATATCTAAACTTTTTGATTTTGCCCTGGCTGGTGTGGCTCAGTCGGTTGAGCACCAGCCTGTGAACCAAAGGTTGCTGGTTCGATTCCCAGTCAGGGCACATTCCTGTGTTGAAGGCCATGTCCTCAGTGGGGGTCACGTGAGAGGCAACCACACATTGATGTTTCTCTCCCTCTTTCTCTCTCCATTCTCTCCTTTAAAAATAAATAAAATCTTTATTAAAAAAACTTAAAAGAAAAGAACCTTTGAGAATGCTGCAGATGCAACGCCAGGTTGAACTGGAAGGTGGCATTGTGATTTTATAGCACAGTGGCTACTGGTGAGGAGGTTTGAAAAAAATGTAATTTTTAGCCCCCCAGGCCTAGCAGTACAGTAAGGCACCCCCCAAAAAAGGCAGAAATGGAGACAGAATGCTCACCCAGGTGTCTGGTCCATTGTGCTTGTCACCAAGCTGACGTTGGAGTGGCTGGCACTAAACACAGCTGTCCTGGTCTGCTCTCATGGGGTTTGCTGGCCACATTAAATACATCACACAAATAGCAATAATGAGAATTGTGGTGAAGCTGAAAAGTACAAGTGCACGATGCTTAAAAATAAATAAGAAGGGGGCTTATTCTAAACTGGGATGGCGGTGGGGTGCTAGGGAAGCCTCTTGAGGAAGATGCATTTAAGCTGAGTCTTGCAGGTGAGGTCTGACTTGCCAGGTGAAGCAGGAAGTGGGGAGGGTAAGAGAATTCCAGGCAAAGGAAGCGTTTGTGGGGCCTAAGGCCCACTGGAAGGAGGGGACAGTATGAGGAAGTAAGAGGCGATGAGGCTACAGATTTGTGTTGGGTCTGATCAGGGCTTTGAGGTCACAAGAAGGATTTTTCCTAAAGCAGTCAGAAGTCATCTTTTGATTATAAAAGTGAAAGTGGTTGAGTGTTTTTAAATAACCTCAGCAGCTGCCATGTGGAGAGTGGCCTGGAGGAGTAAGGTGGTGGAAGCCAGGAGTCGGTGAAAACCTGGATAGCCCAGGTAAGAGTGGTGGTGGCAGTGGAGATGGAGAGAAACAGGGCTGGACGCATTTTGGGGTGGACAGACTCTAAGACTCAGGGAGTGGGGAGTAAAAGTGAAAGAAGTATCAAGAATAAAATTCCCTAGTTTCTGGCATAATTAGCTGGGTAGTGAGAGCCTTTGAGTCATGTTCACGGAGATGTGAAGCAGAGGCATTGGATACAAAGGTCTGGAACTTAGGGGGAAGGTTTGAGCTGAGGTTACACATCTGGACATCGTCACGTCTAGGTAAGATGCACAGCCGTGCCGAAGAGGAGGGAGCCTGGGGAGAGGGCCAGAGCCTGGACAACCCTGACATTAGATGTCTTTTAGAGCAGGTACAGCCAGTAAAAGCAGAGAAAAAATTTCAAGTAAAATCAGTGTGTTTCCAAAAACAGGAAACTTTCCATCAGGCTTAGTGGGAAATATTTTTATTTTTGAATAAGACCACCTTCAAAAACTATAGAGATTGATTCATGTGCCCAGTTCTGTTAGTAGCTAGACCATGCCTGGAAAAGTTCATTTAAAATAAAGAATACATTTATTTCTGTCTCTATTAGCTGTATTAATTATGTTGATCTCTATATTAACTATCTTGACATACAGGGGAGTACCCCCTAAAAACCCAGAATTTATTTATAAAAAACTGTGTATTTACTCTCACATGTTTAAACTTCAGTCACCTTCAAAGCACTCTCCATTTGATGCAGTGCACCTTTTGAGACATTTTTTTCCACTACTCAAAACAGTTTTTGAACTCATTGATTTTAATGCCTTTTAGTGTTTCTGCCATTTTTGGTTTCACCTCTTCCACATCAGCAAAACGTTTCCTTTTGAGGACACTTTTTATCCAGGGAAACAAAAAAAAAGTCTCTTGGGGTAAGATCAGGTGAATAGGGAGGGTAAGGCATGCAGGGTCGTTTTCACCAAACACTGGTGAACACTCAGCATAGTGTGGGCAGGTGTGCTCATAAATCACCCATCGTGAAATGGGCAAACGTATTGAAAAAGTATTCCAAAACATTCACTGAAGCCAAACGCAGCATCTCACAGCAATGCCAGCTGATGCACTGATACAGATGGGTTCCTAGAACATTCACCTAGCAGGGAAACCCTGTACTACAAGGGGCCTGCCTCCAGAAGATAATTCTGGTTTTTGGGGTGGTCCCTCCTTATACCATGAGTGATACCTAAATGACAAACTACACTTTTAATACCAGAAACCCAGATTATCAATAAAATCTAGCTAAAACATGACCTCACAGTTACATAATACTATTATAGTGTACCCTGTTATTTCACTATGAAGTATGTAGAGCAAATGTTATTTGCATTTGATGGTTGAGAAAACTAGGGCTAAAAAGGAGCAAGTGATTTAATGGCAAAGCACTTACACCCACCTCCTCCCTTGGCCTGTCAGATCATTTGTCACCTGAGAAGTTCCTAAGGGCAGAGGACAGGCTACTTTTGATGGGGCAAAAGTTTGGGGTATATTTGGCCACTTGTTAGTTGAATAAACATTTAATGAGCCAAATCCCTTGGGTGGGTTCTGAGGTGAAAATGAACCTCTGTCCTCAACAAGTTGATAGACTAATGAGGGACAGAGAATGGACAAGAACAGATTGGGTGTATGAATGGCCATAGGAAAATACAGAAGAGAAGGAAGACTGGTGGTAGTTTACTGAAGAATAAATCTACTTGAACATTTTGCCTAGGGCTGCCTTCCTCATGCCCTGTGCAGGTCACCAAGAGGTCTGCTGTTAATTTGTCTGTTCTGTTATGTAGCTACAGACCCGGATCCTGGTATTAGTACCACTCATGTGCATGTTCACACTCCAGAGTGGGGTAAGTCAGTATGTTCAGGTTAACCATTACCCTGTGTGCATTCTTTATGTTCCATTCTTCATGCTTTCAGACTTCTTGCTTCCTTGTGTGTGTAGTGTCACCTGTCTGGTCACTTTGTCAGCTCCTGGAGGATAGGGGCACGTTTGCTCATAGTACTGAGGCCAGACATGTTGCATTGTACTTACTGGATGCTACCTAGCACTTACTCAGAAAAGTGTTGTGGCTCAGGGTGTTCTCTCACATTGAACAGTGACTCCAGTCGTTCTGCCCTTTTGATTTGGAAGATGATTTATTTGATAGCCAAGTTAATATTTTTAAATGTGAACTTTTTTGAATAGAAAAATTATAGTCAAAGAAGAAATAAACTTAGAGACATTATAGACCCATCTGATAGTGGAATACGGGAAAATGTTAAATAATTCATAAGTTGCTTGATAAGTGGTGAATAAATGCATAATGGAACGTTTGCAGAACTTGGCAAGGCCTTCTGGAGAATCCATTAAACAAATGCATGCGCAGTCTTACAGTATCTGCAAGAATTTCTGGAAAATTTTTTTATTCTGAAAAATTGAATGACATGTAGCTAAACTCCAATTAGAATTGTGAATAAAAATATTCCAGTTTCTATATTAGTGAATTATTTTTTACCAGGGCTTTCTGACTTGTAAAAATAAGATTTTAAGGGAAGTCAGAGGATTAATTCTTGAAGGTAAGATATTGCTGTGTCTTATTGCCCTCAAGCACATGTCTTTGGGCTGCATTCAGATGATCACAAGTATCTCTCTTTCTTATTTCAGGAATGTATGTAGTCTCCAGCCTTTATTAGCCAAATTGATCTCTCAGACATGTGGTCTGGCAAAGCTATTTCTTGCTTGTTAGAATTGGAATATGTTTTAAATAGTTGTGCATTCAGTTGTATTTGTTGCCTTGAAGCATGTGAAGAAAATGTGCCTGTTTCAGACCACAAGAACAAGGGAATTTTTTTTATGTTTGATGGTGGTTAATCAGTTTTCTATTCTTTCCGGAGATAACTGCCTAAAAAAAGATTATGTGTTTCAGGATCCTTCCCATAAAATCAGAGACATGTAGGAAATGACAGGAAAGAGTCAAATATTAATGAGTGTTTTCAGTCTGAGGAAAAATACTTAGAAGGAGCAGAAAGTTCATTGTCTGGAACAAGTGGTTAAAGGTTTTCAAAGATATTCATAAAAATTTGAATAAGAGGAGTAATGAAAAGAAGCTGTTCCATGGAATAAATTTCCTTTACATAACTTTTCCTCTTCTTTGATGCAGTAATAACCTGAGGGCCATTTAAGGCTAGCTAACAGAATATTAACAGAATGGCTGTATTATGCAGATTTGAAGAATTAACTGTGACCTCTTTTTAAATGAGTGGTAGTTATTTAGTTGTCTGAATATTTTCTATACATAATGTCACTCATTACATGCTACCTAAATTGTCCCTTTTTACTTTCTTTTTTTAAAAAATAATTTTATTTATTTATTTTTAGAAGAGGAGAAGGGAAGGAGAAATAGAGGGAAAGAAACATCAGTGTGTGGTGGCCTCTCATGCACCCCCTCCTGGGGACCTGTCCTGCAACCCAGACCTGTGCCCTCACTGGGAATCGAACCCATGACCCTTTGGTTCATAGGCCAGTACTCAATCCACTGAGCCACACCAGCTAGGACCCTTTTTATTTTCTTAGCGTGTTTTAAAATACAACGTTTGCAGAAAAAGAGAGAGTACACTACAGATACCCTGAATAGTCTGTTAAATGTCCTCTGGAAGCCCAGAGACTAGAAGGAAGGTCACTCTGGGCTGGAATATTTCAGGATGGCTTTGAGGAGGAAAGAGATCAAATCTGAACATCCTTGAAAGATGGGTCGTTGTAGGAAAGGATTCAGGAGGGGTTTTAGAGAAGGAGCGTATGGCTGAGATATTCTTTTTAATATTTTATTTTTATCCTCTAAGTGCTTTTCTTGGGACATATTCTTATATCTTTTCACACATCGTTTTTGTTTTGTTCTCAGCACTCTGCTTCCAGGGCCAAGACTGGATTCTCCTGCAGCTCACCAGAGATTTTATTGCCTAAAATCCCAAAGGGTCACTTTGCATATACATGTTGTCAGTAGCATATTTTCATTGGATCCTTTACCGTGGCTTAATTTGCCATCTAGACTCTCCACAATCCTGTCCTCTGTGACCTTTCAGGGAGAAATTCCCTTGTTACTTGGGAAGAAGGCAAGATGGCTAGTTGTGCTTGTTCCCTGTCATCCCTCCATCAGTCACGTTGTGTTTTCCATGCATTTGAAGTCACACTGAATTATTGTCATTTTTTTCTCCTACTATCTTCCACATTCTATAGATCAGATGGGTCTCAGATGGGGTTTGAAAAAATTATTCACTAATATAGAGACTGGAATATTTTTATTCACAATTCTAATTGCAGTTTAGCTACATGTCATTCAATTTTTCAGAATAAAAAATTTTCCAGAAATTCTTGAGATGGAATCCATCAACCAGCAAATCCCAGGAGTGCATATTTATCTCTCAGTCATGCCTCCTAATTCTCCTTTCATTTTCTTATCTATGTCCCCGCCTCTACATGAGTCCCCAAATCCTTTCACAAAATAGTGACACAACTCTGGTAAAATAAATCGGGGAAACACACACGTACACAAAGTATTTAGATAGTGAGTTGTCTGGAAAGACTTAATGTTATATTCCTTCCCCTTGGCATGTGGCATGCTACCGAGTGGCATGTGGGCAAACCTGCTCTTATTAAGCTTCTTAGAGCTCAGGAAACAATGAGAAGTCTACAGATACTAGGAACTCTGAGGCCTCGTGTTTTCTATTCTGTTTTTGCCAGAGAGCAATAAAGCCTCTTTTAGAAAGTGACTGTCAATCCCTGTTTGAAAAACTTTTGTAAGCAAATAATATTATTTACCTATTTTTGAGAGGGGAAGGGAGGGAGCAAGACAGGAAGGGAAATATCAATGTGTGGTTGCCTCTCACATGCCCCCTACCGGGGACCTGGCCCACAACCCAGGCACGTGCCCTGACTGGGAATTGAACCAGCAACCTTTTGGTTCACAGGCTGGTGCTCAATCCACTGAGCCACACCAGCCAGGGTGTTTATTTATTTTAAGAAGAAAAACACCCATGGGTAAGCTGAGTGTATGGCCTAGTCAGCTTTCATTCTGTTTTTTTGTTTTTCCTGCTGCTGATTCTTTTCTGTAAGAAGATTGGGAGTTCTATTCAATCTACATACATAGAAGGGAATAAGTGAAGAGAAGAATATATCAGCTGACTTCCCTCAAGAATGATTTAACTAGATAATCTTTGTTTTTCTTTAATATGTTTAACACTGGCTCAGTGCTCTTATACTCTACAGGAAGGCGTAAAGAAGAGCATGCTCCTCACTGGAGATTCCAGGACCACCTTGGCTCCCTACTCCTGCTTGGGTTCAAAAGAGGAGGATGTGTCTCTCATACGTCAGCTTTACCCTTCGGCAAACCGATGGCATGTTAAATAGCTATTCTCTGTAGAAGTAGGGGTGGTCTTCATTTTTGCCATCTGAGCTCATCTGCTAGCTGTCTGAAGGCTGTTTGTTAGAAAAATATGTGTACTTAAAAACACCACCTATTAGATAAGTAAAAGAGACCTAGAAGCAAGGTGCAAGCAAAATAGGAGTTGTTAGCACTAATTTAAGTTATTTTTGTATGAGATGGAAGAAGAAGAAAAAACTCGGTATCAGACTATCTGAATTATTTTTTCAAGTAAGAATACATCTGAAGTCTGAGAAAATCTTAATCTTCCCTTTTCCTCTCCCTCTCCTCCTGGCTCTTTCTCCAGCTACAATTGGGGACAAGCACTGTCTTCATGGATAGGTGTATCTCTTCCTCAGCGGTGGGTCTTTCATGACCAAACAGCCTACAGAAAACAGAAAAGTTGCTTTTCCCTTGTGTCCACTGGAAACTTGGCTTTCAGTTGTAATCCTATTTATTGATCGGTTGTAGTGTACTACCTGGATTATCAGTTTTCTCAGGGAAGTTGATCATGAAATTAAAAGTGTTTGACCTGGATTAGTTATATTATCAAGTATTGTGCCCATTCTAGCTGAGCAAAAAGAGGGCTTTGTCTCCAGGATACTCAAGTGTGTTCTGGAGGCCAAAGCCTGAAGCATGGCAGGAACCAGGGCTACAAACGGGCTCTGCCACGACCTCTGTTTCTGTCTCTGCCTCTGCCAGCACCTCTGCCTCCTCCAGGCCAAATTGTGGAGGCCAGTGACTGCTTCCACTTTTTATATCTCATCATCCGACATTGGGGAGAGGCCAGCGCAAAGGTTTCAAGCCTAGAAAGAAGATTCATTGCACATGCTTGGGGCTGGGTCCAGTCCTGGACCAAGCAGTTACAGTGGGGACTAGGGAACTCTGATGGCCAGGGGATAGCGTCACAGTATATAGAATCTTTACTCTTGTGCTAACCAGGTGGGTGTGGGAGAGAGGTGGGTGGGGAGCTGGGCATTCCAAATAGAGTGTTGAATATGCATTAAGTGAGCATATATGAGGTCTCCTGCATAGAACAAAAATTTGCTTCTTATACTAAGTGCCTTAATGTGAACTACTGAGGATCCATTTTTGTGAGACGGACTATGTTGTAGTGACAGAGTGGCCTTGGCAAGCTCAGGACTATTCATAGGCTGTGGGTAAAAGCAGAGACTTTGGCTGGGCAGTCAGGAGCCTGGGGCTTTGCCCAGCTTTTCCATGAATGCCCTTGGGCCTCGGTTTCTTTATTTATGAAATGAAAGGGAGCTAGATTAGGTGGTCTGCAGAGTGCCCTCCAAGTCTAAAACTGCTGTTTTTGCCTGCAGCATCATTTGTCATAGAATATAATCAATTTACAATAAGATTTATGATGATAGATTTTAAATCCACTGTGCTTTACAAGCACATATTGCATTTGCCAATTTGATAAGGCTTGAGCACATAAGAGAGAGGCATTAATTTTTTTCAAAATGGAATTTGAATAAAATTATGCTTTTCTCCAAATCTTTTAAAAAATGTATTGGGGTAACATTGGTTAATAGAATTATGTAGGTTTCGGGTGTACAGTTCTACAACACATCATCAGCATATTGTACAGTGTGTTCACCCCTGCAAGTCAGGTCCCCTTCATCACCGTTTTTCCCCTCTGTACCCTCTTCTACCTTCCCCCACCCCACTTCCCTCTGGTAATGACCATGCTGTTCTGTGTCTTTGCCCAAATTTTTTTCTTGGGTTTTAGAACTGTATATTGCTTTTTTTCACTTGATAATTTCCCCCTAGATCATGTAAGCTCTTCATCCTTGCCATATGTTTATGTGGAATATTAAATATTATTCTCGTCCATCTAACTGCAACTGCTTCTCAATTTCAGCTGCACTTTGTATTCAGTTTGCATTAGGGAATACAAAACTGAGCCATGTTTAAGCAACTTCATGTCAATCACTTGAGTCTAGATTCCATTTTTCCACAGGATGAGAAGGTAAATAAATTGGCTGTAGCAAGAAGCTTGAATATTAGGATATACCCATAATTGTCTTTTTTAACAGAGCTCCGTGAAGAGGACAGGCAAATCCCAGAGGGCAGTGCCCAGGTCACGGGGAGCCCTGCCTTATTACACAGCATCAACATAATCCACTGCCGGGGACGGGGGTGGGGGGCAGTGTCCTTTGTGGGACAGTGGGTAATGGCCAGCCTGGCTTCCTGCCGCAGCTGCAGTCCTTCCAGCCCAGTCTGCTGCTCCTTAAACCCTTTCATGTAATGCCCCGTACCCATGAAAAAGGCTTTGTGTTGGTAAACAAGCCTATGTGGCTAGGGATGAATTTCATTTCTCATGCTGCCCTGCCCTATAACTGGGAGTCCTTTTCCGTAGAAAAGTACTTGATTGTTGCTAAGGTTTCTTTTGATTCTAAAATACCTGGTGCTACCCAGGGAGATACTGAAGGAGTGAATTTCCCAGATGTAATTTCGTCATAATTTTTCCGTGATTTATGAGTCCCTATTATGCTAAGGCAAACAAACATTTTCTTTCAATATTCTAGAACTAATAAAAAATCCAGAAAGCTTCATGTAAAGGATTGTGTTTTAATAAAAGTGGTAATTCAAAACACCCGTTTAACTTGTGGCTTTCGGTTCTAATCAAAGCTCTGTTAATCCTTTGCTTGGGACATCTTGATTTTTCTTTTGCATTTTCTTTTAAAAAAATGACACACCCATTTGATTGAAATTTGATTCTTCTTAGTAAAACTGCCAGTTTTAATTAAGTTTGAAAATTGAAATATGGCTGGAAGTTGGATGTAATTCAGCATAGTAATTTCCTTTACGTGTTCCGCATGTTCTGAGGAAGGGACTATAAATTTGTGCAGATGAAGACATTAGATGACTAATTGTTCCTGCTTCTGTGAATTAAATGTATTTTAGGTTTTTTGGTGTTCATAAAAAATCCTTTTGTGCTTATTGAAGGGGAGAGATCTCCAAAAACGATATTCAATTTTAAGCTATGGCCACTTCTTTTTATTAGCTATAGCAAATAGTCCATTCGGGGGTTTTAATTAGGAAAATTAGAAGCATTTTGTGTTGTGAAAAATTGTGCTCTAATTAAAAATAATAACAAAGTAGGGTTTTCTTCTGTGACGTGTATCCTCTGTGTTTTCACCAGTTTGTATTCTTGGGTGTGTCATCCACATTTTTTCCCTAATCATTTCCAAGTCAGTTTGGACCTGGTAAAAGTTGCGGATGTGCATACATTTATTTTTAAAGCTCTTCATTCTGACTCTTGAATGGAGAAATGAAGAAAAATACATTTATTTTGTGTCTCTCAATTAATTAAAATGTTAATTTTAAACTTACTTTGATCTGTCCTATGGATAAGATCAACAGGGCAACCAAGGAGTATGTTTTTGGCAAGCTGAGCTGTTCTTTCTCTGAGCACTTTTTGGTTTGCTTACTTTAATGGGAAAGGTTGGCAATTACCTAAATGTGTGTCTGGTATTCTTTCTTGTCTTCATGGGATTATCTATATTGGCCTTTTATTGACAAATTTACATGCTTTACATTTTTTTCTCTGATGTCGTTTTGATTTGGCGGATGTCCTGTATTGAGGATTGTTTTTTCCTCCATCTCCTGATTGCATATTTGACCGTGAGTAATTTGTTTTCCTATCAGTATAATCAAACTAATTTGATTTTGCTGCCACAGTTGAAGATACAGGATAGTGCTTCTTCAGGCTTTGGCCTCAAGGGTATATTTTCCAGCTTAACTACCCTGTTAAGACACAGCACACCCTCAGGGTGGTATTAACGAACATACTTAACTTATTTTTAAACAAGTGCTGGAGATCTGTGAGGATTGAAGAATGTAGATAGTTAGAAAAAAGATTCTTATGTGGATGTACTACTTCTAATCTTTTAGAGAAACTGTAGTAACTACTACAAGGCACCACGATTTTTAGACCTCCTTCATTGAACTTCAAGGTGCTTCAGAATTCTTTTAAAACAAGAATCAAAAAATTGTGTCAGAATTTCTTGTGACTGAACGTAGAATAACAGGAGAAAGTGGTTTTTTCCCTTTCACTTAGAAATGGATCCCTGTTCACTAGGGGAATGGTAAGAGGCAATTTCTAGATAAAATGTTTATTTTGAAAAATGTTTAGTTGAGATCGAGAGGAGCAGAAAAAAAGAAAAGGGAAGGAAGTATATGTAAACCAAAATTCACAAAGAGGTACTGAAAAGGAGATACTGGATACAGGAGAAACAATTTGTAAACCCTGGAAGCACAGCCTCCAGTAGAAACTGAAAGTATACTCCACCTAGTGGGGGTGTCCAGCCTTTTGGTGTCTCTGGTCCATGCTGGAAGAAGAGTTGTCTTGGGCCACACATTAAATACACAAACACTAATGAAAACTGATGAGCAAAAAAAAGGTTTTAAGTAAATTTATGATTTTGTGTTGGGCTGCATTGGTAGCCATCCTGGGCCTCATGTAGCCTGTGGACTGTGGGTTGGACACCCTTGAATTTCTAGACAAAAGGAAGACCACTTTTTATAGAGAAAGGTCCTGCTCAGGTTCCCAATTAGTCCAATTTTATGCAAATAAAGTTTCTAAATTACAGGTCTAATTGGTCTGAATCAGGCATTTCTCACTGGTTGGTATTATGTGTTTTGATTGGTCATTATAGCAGTTCTGATTGGTGTAGATGCAAATGAGTATATAATTGTGCAGTTCTGATTGGATAGGGCAGGACTCAGTTTATTGGCTGAAAGACAAAACCAGGGCTCTCCTTCAATGGTTGACTCAGACAGCATAAGCATTACAGGGCATAGTGCTGGAAGCTGAGTGTTCAGTCTGAGGTTCTTCCCCATATACAGAGTCCATGAGGAGTCCCTGTCAGCCAATGGCTGCTACATAGACTCTTGTTGTTTATAAAATTTGAACCCTCAGTTGACCATGACCTGTCTTAGCAGATAAATTCCTCTTGGAGTTCACATCAAATCAGTCTTCTTGGGATCCATAAGCATGAGGTGTTGTTTAGGACTATTCCTGCTTCTTCCTTTTGGTTTCATTTGTAATTTAATTATTTAATACTTTGAAGATATACAACATACTTTAAGGATAATTGAAGACAGGAAATCAAGAAAACTGATTCTTTGGAGACAAGAGGAAGAAAGAAGTTCCTGAAGAGGTGATAAACTTAGGTCAAAGTAACCAAAGAACATGGCCATATATGTGTAGAAACTTATAGGGAAATATAAAAAAAATTACTTGAAGAAAAGGGATAGCATGGTAGAGATTAATAGAGTTCATTTAATATGATGATGGTTTTTAATGTCCCTACCCCTAATTTTATATTATACAGGGGTGTTTTGAAAATCACCTAAAATCTAATGCTTTTCATTTTAGTTTTATTAACTTATTCTAACCATGAAAGAATATGGAAGGAAAATGAGTGAAACCTGCTTCAAAATGCAGATCATCTAAAATGCTGGCCTCTCAGAGCCCCACTGGGAGGTCATTACTTCAAATTTCACTATAGGACTTGGTCCTAGGGACTGTGAAGGATGAGGATGACGAGAGTGAGCTCACCAAATTGAGCATCGCTGGATCTCCAAAGGCAAGTTTTCCAGAGATGGAACATCTGTTTGAAAGTATACTTGTGAGATCCTCTGAGTGAACCTCTTAGTGAGACTTGGTGCTCATCAAAGCTCAATGTTGAATCAGTCTGTTTTGTGGGGCTTTAGGGTGGCCGAAGCACTTTGTTCCTCCAGTCACTTTGGTGGTGATGGCCTGAGCTCTGGTCTTGTTTCAGCAGCGTGGCTGCTGCGGCCTTTTAGCCAGTGCATGTCATACTGCTCGCATTGCTCTGGGTTGGTTCTTTGAGCACCACCTGGACAATTCAATGCATTTGTTGAGCCTGACTGCTCAGAGAAAGGACTGTGTACCCCATGAGAACTAGGGCATGAGAAAGGCCTGTTCTCTTGAGGCTAGCGGGACTGTGAACAGTTTATAAAGGCTAAATTAGGCAGAATGTGTGGTTATGACTGGGCAGGTTTGTACAGCCCAAAGCATATCATGCTGAGTTGTAGCAGCTCTGGAGTCTGGTTTTGACACTAAATGCAATTTAGTTTGTGATGCTTTAGGAATGAGTCACTTCTTTGGTTTTAATTTCATCTTTTGGTCATCTGTAGGTCTTTTCTGCTCTTAGAGTCTGAAACCTGTATTTGTAGATTATTATGGATGAAATCAACAGGTGAGACTGTAATAGTTTAAAAAGAGCTTAGTGCCAGACGAACCATCTCAGGTTTCCAAACATGGGACCATTTTCAATCTTCTGTGGATGAATAGATGAGTGGACAGATAGATATTCTTCCATTCTAAACCTAAAACTTCTTCCACATTTCCCCACATATGCGTGCCTTGCCTCCACCTTTAAAATGTTCTGCAGTAGAGTTATATGTTGCTGTACAATAAATCACCCCCAAACTTAAGTGTGTTAAAAACAACTCTGTTTGCTCATGATTCTGCACTTGAAGGTAGGCTCTTGGGCACTTCTGGTCTCTCTCATGTGGCTGCAGTCACCTGGCGACTCCAGTGGGGCTAGATGGCCCCTGATAGCCCCTCTTGAATGTCTGGGGGTCAGCTGACGCTGTCACAGCAGCAGCCTCCCAGACAGGCAAGCCCAAGATATAGGCACTTGTCCAGCTTATGATGTTCCACTGGCCAAGACAAGGCTTGTGATGCAGGCTGGAGTCAATGGATACAAGATGTGATTCACTGGGGACCATTAATGTGCAGTCTGCCACCTTTTAATAGCCTGAACTTGTATTCTTGAAGTCTGTATTTCCTACCCTAGATTGTAAACTTACATAAGGTGACATTTCAGTTTTTGCTTAACAGTATCTATGTCCTGCCACAAAAGGGGTTGGGGCATAAGAAGTTATTTGTGATAATAGAGGTAGGCATCTGTATTTCCCCAAGAGTGGTCAGGAGGGAACATTGCCTATTCCCTTCTGGTTCTTTTATCTCTAAATGTTCTTTTTGAGACTCCTTTGTTGAGTCTTCTTGCTGAAGATTCTGGCCATTTTTTTTAAGTGAATGAATCTCTTTGCAACATTATCAATTCCTATAGTTGCAGCTCTTCCTAAAGCTTTAATTAGTGTCTCTTTGCAGATTACTTCTAAATATTTTTGGCCTCAGAACCACATTTCTAACTGCATGTTAGACATCTTCACATGAATAATCTGCATACCCAAAATAATTCATCTTCTATATACCCTAAAATTACTTCTCTTTCTGTATTTCCTATTTTTGGTATTGGCTTCACTGTTCTCTTCTCAAGGGCTCAAAGCCTTTTGCACATTCTTAGCCACTCTTCTACCCTCTCCTATGCCCTTCCCCTCCCGTGTGCCCCAGCTTATTGCCTGAGGCCTGTCCTGTGATTCCTGGCATCCAGGCTTCATTCTTGCTCCAAATTGCATTACAGAGTAACGAGCTACCTCCTTAGTGTGTCCTCATCTTATAACCCCCTAGCTCAAACCCTTCCATGACTTCCTCCCACCCACACAGCAGAAACCAGGCCTTCTCAGCCTGACCAGTAAAGTCCTATCAGTTTGGTTCCATGAAGTCCTTCACTGTCATTTCCGGTGTTAATGACACATTCTCTTCTCCAAACCGGATTCCTTTCCATCCTTCAAGAGCTCACTCCAGTGGCTCCTCAGACAAACTCAACAATCTTTTCCCTCTTGATGTCATCACAGCATTTTATCCTGCTAGCACTTTTTAAAAAAAATGATAGACTTTATATTTTAGAGAAGTTTTAGGTTTAGAACAAAACTGAGGGAAAAGTGCAGACTTCCCAGGTATCCCCTCTGCCCAACCCAGCCTCTTCCCCACATCAACACCCTGAACCAGAAGGGACTTTTGTTGCAATCATTGAGTCAACATTGACACTTCATTACCAACTAGAGTCCATAGTTTACATTAGGGTTCATTCTTTGTTGTACATTATGGGCTTAGACAAATGTATAACAACATATATCCACCATCACAGCATCATACAGAATATTTTCACTGCCCCCAAGTCACCTGTGCTCTACTTATTCATCCCTCTCCCCCCACCCAGAGCTGCTAGCACACTGTACTCGTCTTACACATCTGTTTCCATCACTTGGTTTTGAACACCTCTCATCTTAGTCTCTCTTCACTACATAGATCTCTAAAAAACATGGATACATAGATCACATCTTTAAAAATCTCAATTAAGGAGCAGTAATTATCTCCTATGGATGGCCTAGATTTTCCACAAATTGGAAATTTTGAGGACATAGACACCACCAAGTTTAGAGGCTGCTTTTGTGAGAGAGCAATGGAACTTGACAGTTCAGGGAGGCACTCTTCAGCTGGGGTCAGTGGTGTTTGGTGAGATTGGTGGTGAGTTTTGCTGTTTAGTAGTTGTGTGTGCTCCTTCCTGGCCTATAGATTTTAAAAGCCTCTGCTTCCTAAAAAAACTTTCCACTCTGCTAAATTGAGAAACAGAGACACACAGAATTGGGCCTTGGAAAAAATATTTTGGTGGATCTTTCTTTTAAGCAATCTTCTTTTATAATGTGAATAACCGTGTCTTGATTAGTTTCTTGAATTTTGATTTTTAAAGATGCTATTGAATTAAAATAAGCAAATAAATACCAAAACAGGTTAGCAGTAATGTGTGCAGGATATGATTCTACTGCAAAGAACAAAAAAGAAAAAAAGCTAAACAAAAAAGGGTGCAGACTTCTCAAGTTGTTTGAACGGCATTATCAGCAAGTGTCTAAATGTTCTCAAAATCTGCAGACACCGAGAGAATGAATGTGAACAGTGAACAGTGAGGGTTATAGGAAAGGAAGGTGACGTACCAGAGAAGATTTACAGTTTCTCATAACAAAAGGTGTGAGCTATAGTTGTCTTGGATTTGCTAATGGCAATGAGGGGAAACAGGCAATGCCACTTCCAGAGCAAAACTCTGTTTTGGTTGAGTTTACTTCTCCCCGTGCTCATCTTCTCCAGCTGAGTTCTTTGATCTGTGCTGTAATTGGGGACAGACATTGTACAGGTGCCCAGGCTGCATAGACTTCATGGAATGTCAGCTGCATTTCTCCCCTTAATCACAGGCTCATCATGGCTCGAAGCCAAATAATCATATTTTGATTTAACCACATTTTGTTTTAAATGAAAATCAGTAAAGATTTACTAAGGGGCTAGTCTGGAGCAGCACTCTGGGGATATTGATGACAGTGACATTAAGGCATGCTAATCAAGTGCCAGGCATGGTTGTAGCCTCAGGTTGTCCTCACAGCAACCTCAGGGCACATGGGCCCGGAATCTGGGCTCACACTGTATTTGAGATGCCTTGAAAAGACTTACACTCCCTTTGTCTACATGTGGACTTTTCACTTCTTTATGTCCAGTGGCCCCCATGGATTTGAACAAAGAAAACTGCACTAATGTGTTTCATATTTGTTGTCTCCCTTCTTCAATAATCAATTTTATAAGGTGTTTTTAGAGCATAAAATTATGAATAGCTTTTGGGTGTGCTATTAAGGAATGACAGTAGAGTGTAGGAGGAATCGGCACCCACCGTGTCTCTGACCCTTTCCTTCTCGGCGTTCTTGCCCGTGTCCCCACCACCGCCTTGAATCTTCTTCCTTTACCCTTTGCATCAGGCTCCAAAGAGACCCAGCCTATGCTGAGCTGATGAGGATAACATGATTTTCCCCTCTCTTTATTTGCCTACTGAAAAAGAGAGGGAAAAATAGTAGCAAGGCAAAGCTGGAATTTTTTCAGGAGGAATTTTTGCTGTGGGTATCTGGGCAAAATAAAAAAAAGCAAAAAACTGGGGACACTTAGAGGGGACAAAGTGTATTTTACACAGAGGCTTTGTGTTTGTTTTGTTTTGTTTCCCTCTGCCCCTGAAGCAGTTTTCCTCTGGTTACTTTAAGTAATTGAACAGGTTTTTTTTTTTTTTCTTTCTAAAATTTATGTCATTTTTTATTTATTTATGTGTATATAAGACGAGGCATTTGAGTGCCGTGGCCGAGAGCCCAGGGTCTGGAGTTGCATGGACTAGGTGGCCAGAGTCAGACCGCATTTTGGAGAGCATAAGCCACTCACTTAACTGCTC
Source organism: Macrotus californicus (assembly GCA_007922815.1). Lineage (NCBI taxonomy): Eukaryota > Metazoa > Chordata > Mammalia > Chiroptera > Phyllostomidae > Macrotus > Macrotus californicus. The sequence continues at coordinate 28,052 of VMDR010009334.1, forward strand.
TTAGCTTCACTGTCCTCACCTGTAAAGCGATAGGGGCGTATCGTAGTCCTGTCTCCACCACATGGTTGTTAGGATGATGACCTAAAGACTGTAAGGCAATGAGCAGATACCTGACACATGGGAACCCTCAATAAATGTTAGCCTTGAGGAAGGATGTGGTGTTCTTGTTAATTTTTAGAAACGATGAGTGCTGAGGATGAAAAGATGTGGTACAAATAAAAAAAAAAACAAAGAATATAAAACAAAAATTAGAACTCAACTACTTCTAAAAGTCAGGCTTCTTTTTATTCCCCTCTAAAACTTGCCAAGGTGAAGAGTCAAGAGTGTTTAATGCCCTATTCCTCTTATCTTTTTTCCTATAATTTTTATTTTTAAAAAATAAGCCTCAAGGATTGGTTTATTCATTTATTCATTCAACTCTGAGCCAGGCACTGAGGTAGCTGCCTGGGATGTAAGTGCATATTTTACCCCTGAGGAATTTGCTTCTTGTTCATCAGGTAAAACAGATGATACTCTTATCCCAATGGGTATTAGACAAATATTCCAGTTAATAAGATGCACACGTGGCATAAGAACTGCAAATTGATGTAAAACCAAGCTGTTAATTTCAGTAAGTAGGTGCACATTATTAGGGAGAGAAGCAAAGGTGGAGGTACTAGACTAAAAACAGTGTTAATGATTTTTTTTACTTTTCATGTTGAGATAATTTCAGACACATAAAAATGTGCAAAAACATTACAAAGAATTCCCATATACCCTTCCTCCATATGTTAACCTCTTACATAATCATTAATGAAAATCGGAAAATTAACACAGATAGAGTATTGTTATATAAACAATAGATCTTATTCACACTTGCCTAGTTGACTCATTTTTGTTTCCTTTCTGGTCTAGGATCACATGTTGCATTTGGTTGGCATGTCTGCTTTGTCTTCTTTAATCTGGACTAGCTTCTCCGCCTGTGTGTGTCTCTCTGGATCTTCACACTTTTGGTGAAGAATTCGGACTAGTTATGTTGTAGAATGCTCTCAATTAGTGTTTGTTTCTAATGATCTGGTTCAGATTACTCATTTTTTATCAGAATACTAGATTATTGATTCTGTGTTCGTTTCAATGCATCATGTCAGAAGACACATGATGTTGATTTTATCTCCTTACTAATGATAACTCTGCTCCCTTGGCTATAGTGGTATCAGCTTTCTACACTGTAACACTACCGCTTTTTCCTTTGTTCTTAAGAAATATTTTGGGAGGAGATACTTGGAGACTATGGAAGCATCCTGTTTCTCACTATACTTTTTCTCATTAATTTTAGCATTCATTGATGATTCTTATCTGAAGCAGTTATTACTGTAGTATTTGCCCATTGGTGATTTTTAAATTTGTATCATTTCATCTTCATGTGTTATTTGGAATTCTACTGTAAAGAATAGCTTCTCATCCATCTATCTGTCTATCTAAGCATGAATTCATAGATTTTTATCGTATGGGTTGCCATCTATTATTATCATTTTTTTTACAAAGAAGGTTTGTAATTATTTGGAAGAGGATTATTACTATAGCAAATAAACTTTTTATTGACTGGCAATACCAAGTGCAAGTGCATGTTGTTGGTGTGGTAGTATGATGTGATCTTACTGTGCTGCTTGTTGGGCAGCTTGTTGACTTGGCTCCTGACCCATGAGACGCTGTTGTCTTGGTTCCTGCCAACCTCCCTCACTTCTGTCTCCATCTTACTATTTAGTCTTATAATCAATACATACATACATACATACATACATAGAAATAACTGATGTGTTAAACTGCCTGAGTCTGCCAACTTAATTGGGATGGAAGACAAAGGCAGGTAAGAGGACTCTGAACCCAGATACATTGCAGTAATTGATACATGAGGAGTCAGACCTAAAATTTTCACATCCTGTCTGAGCTTCAGGTGGGTGCTGTGGTTCTTTAAACCAGAACTTCTATAACATGGGGTGGGTTTTTTTGCTATTGTATGGCTTAGTCTAATGTTTTGCTGATAATCGTACACTTGGTTGTGTCTAAAAACAAAACACTAGGGTTATTGGTGTAAAGTGAACACATACAACAGTTCTAGAACTGCTGGCTTGGTGGACTCACATTTACAAGGTAAAGCAGTTTCCATTGCCAAATCTCCATTTCGTATGTTATATAAAGATCATTTCTATCCAGTGATATTCTTATTTTGTAATCCTGTATTTTAATGTCTAAGTAGCAACATATATTATATTCTGAATAGCAACAAAGTAGAGCATTTGAAACAATCTTTAGAACATCACAATATATAATAAACACTGTCAGGGCTCTCAATTTTAGTGTTCTACATCAAAGGAATAGAGGAAAGAGTAAAAACCACATAGTTAAACTGTTATCCTGATAATTGGGGAACTGTAAATCATTATTAAATTAGCAATTCGGGTCAAGGAAATGGCATGGTGTTGTTAACAGCTTCATGTTAAACAAAAAGGCAGCCTGTCCTACATGCTTTATTCATGTGGCCTGTGGTTGGAAACCTGCCCTAGTAGGCAAGCTTTTTTAGTTAGATGGGCCCTGCTTACCAAGTACAGAGCATAACATATACAGTTTAACTGAAGAGTTTGTCTTAACCTATTTGGACAGCTATATCAAAATACCACAGACTGGGTGACTTATAAACAACAGAAATTTGTTTTTCACACTTCTAGAGGCTGGCAAGGTGAAGATCAAGGCAGCAGCATGGTCATGTTTTGGTGAAGGCCCTCTTTCTGGTTCACAGGTGGCGCCTACTCTCTGTTTCCTCTTGTGGTGGAAGGGTCTAGGGATCTCTCTGGGGTCTCTAAGAAGGTACTGATCCCATTTGTGAGGCTCCACCCTCATGACCTAAGCACCTCCTAAAGACCTCACCACTTAGTACCACCATCTTTGGGGGTTAAGGTTTCAACATATGAATTTTGGGGGGCATAAATTTGCATACTATAGCAACACCTAATATCCCTTCCTTTTTTCCCAGTATTTAGTGAAAATAAAATATCTTTTTTCTTAATCCCATTTTGAAAGAAATGTTTTACGAAGGAAGGTTAAATTCCCACCTGTGGAATGTAACATATCTATTGCCGTCATAATTACAAGCTCTGTCATCTTTGTTATGAAGTAATATTTTCCATAAGAAGTGTATTCCCTCTAGAGTGTTTAAAAAATAGGAGAAAACTAGTGAGCTTGGGTTAACAAGTCAATAAATTAGGAAAAGTTTCCTAAAGCTAGGAGGTTAGGCCTATCTCCTCAGTGAAAATGGTAAGCCACCTGACATTTTACGATTGGATACATTCTTATTTTTGTTTTAAATTTGTCTTTAGTATAAATTATCTAAAAGTCACTCTTGCTTTTTGAAATATAAAATGTTTTTCCAAAAGGACAGCCTATTCATCAACTCAGTTGATATATTGCTTTCCTTGAAATAAACACTGTCGTCCCCCTCAGCTCACTGCCAGCTGAGATGTTACTACCCTTGTCTTGAGTAATTATAGGTTTAGGGAGCTCTTTATACATCCACATATTTGAAGAACGCAAGCAGGTAAATATTTAACCACATGTAAGTAAAATATTAAGTAAAACATACTTACAATACCTGATTTCTCTTTTTCTCTTTTATTATCAGGCTTTCAATAGTGTTTGTTTAGAGATGGTGACTTTAAAGGTGTTTATGTATTAAAACCGAATGCATCCTTAAGCATGTTGACCTAAGTCTCTGATAAATGTTCTGTTCTGTTTGGTTGGCCATCAGTGAATTGTGTGGGAGTGAGAGAGGAATTTCTTTATTGCTGTTGGTGTTGTTTTAGTGTACAGTATCACTTTAAAGCATTTAGGTTACTATTTCTTTTTCTGTGATTTCGGGGCCTTTGGATGATGAAAGAGATGCATGTATATTATAAAGATGATTTCAATAATGGGTATGAACATTCTTTATAAGTTTAAGATGGTATGCAAAGGTACAAAAATAGTATCTTCCTCAAGAGTGGTTTAGCAGGTAGAACTAGATAGTGTTTGGAAAATATTTTATTTCACTGATTTTATACCAATAGAATAATCTTTCAGTAAGTCATCTTGCATTCTATCAGTCCAAACCTTGGTAACTTGGTAAACAGGAATTTAATAATTGGCATTGTAGCTTTTGGTTTTTAAAGAGATGGATATGAATATCAGGATTTGTCATAGCTAGATGTTATAATAAAGTCGCTTTTAAAGTTTACACATGAAGGATTTAATTTAAAATTTTTTTAAATATATTTTATTGATTATGCTATTACTGTTGTCCCATTTTTTTCCCCCTTTATTCCTCTCTGCCCTGTTACCCACCCCCAACTATCATCCCCCACCTTAGTTCATGTCCATGGGTCATACATATAAGTTCCTTGGCTTCTCCATTTCCCATACTATTCTTAACCTCCTCCTGTCTATTTTGTACAATTTGTTCAACAACTATATTTTGTAGAGTTGGTCCCTGGGGTGGGCATGAGTGTACAAAGATGAGTAAAACTAGCTCCCACTTCCTTTAACTACTTATAATCTAGTAGGGAAAAAAGACAACTATAGGCAAACTTTTCTTTCATATGAGAAATTTTGTGTTATTTTGTCATTGTAACAAATGCTTATATTTTCATATTCTCCTGTCTTTAGATAGGATTCAGTAGGGTTCTCAAATTGCTATCCTGACTATCATGAGGATTCTTCAGTTCAACAATAAAAGACTTGCACATAGACAAAGCCCTGTGTGGTTAAGTGGCAGCAAATGAAATCATAATTTGCCATGTATCACAGCAAGGTTTTAAGTGGCTTTCCTTATCTTTCTTTAAATATTAGATTTTGGCTTAACAAATGCAGGTGAGAAGCTTTTGATGTTTCTCTTTCACATCAATGTTTCTCTCCCTCTCTTTCTCCCTTCTCTCTAAAATCAATGAGCATGTCCTCAGGTGAGGATTTAAAAAAAAAAAAAAAAAAGATGGCATTCCTGGGAATGTTTGAAACTGTAATCAGGTTAGCTCCTAAGTCTTGGTTTGCTACTGTGGGACTTAAGGTAGCAAAAGTGACTCCATTTGGGGCCGGTTGTTTGTTAACACAATAAAACAAGAAAAAATTTATTTTCCTCCTCTAGGATTTAAAAAGTTTTGATTCTCATGAAATTTCATACAGTAATCCCTTGGTTTTACTGTAAACGTGTTTAGATAAGTTAGAAAAAATAAATTATCAGGAATTAAGTTATCTGAGTTGACAAAATATGAATTTGGACTTAATCTAAATCATATTTCTAACAATATTGACTGGTAAGCTTTGTTAGGTTCTTTAAATCATGTTTTCCAAAGGCAAGCATACCTAAGACTCTGAACCTTTAGCCTTTAAGATCAAAGAGGAAAATACATCTGAATGCACAGTAGACTCCTGAGAAAAGACATTCACAAGAAAATGTTAAAGAAATCATGCCCTGTTTAAGTTCTGCTGGGGCAGGGGGCAGATCAAATGCTCACCTGCAGTCTGGTCTTTATCTTAATGGAAGCTTAGCCTCCAATGATTCAGAAGGAAGAAAGTTGAAATACAAAAATGAAAGAAAAAAATTGAGTCTTTTATAAGAGCTAAGAGTACAGTTCCCTGTCCAACCTTCTAGAAGTTTCCACATTTAAAATCCAGTGAGAAGATGGAGGCGTAGGTAGACAC
>VMDR010009335.1:0-33762 GCA_007922815.1 Macrotus californicus
GGGAGGGGAGGGGAGGGGAGAGGAAACACACCAGCTGGAAGCCTTTGAGAGCTTGCTTGCCTGGTGTGGTGTTGGTGTCCTGAACCTGGGGGTCTTCACTTGCAGAAGAGGATGCCCCCAGGGGTTACTGCTGTCCCTTCCACTCCCACCCTGCCTTCCTGCCCCGGGCAGCTCAAGTACATATTTCTTTTTTTTCAAATTCAACACGTCCGTTGTATTCTGTATTGCTAAGGTTTCATTTAAATATTTTAAAATCTATATTCAGATATGACACTGTATATTTGGCATTGTTCATTTTAAGTTTAGGATTCAAAGACCATTTTTTTCCAAATAGATTACTGTAAATTTTTAAAATTTCCTTGGTTATTTGGGAGATTTTTCTACTGAGCCAAGGCCAAGTGCCTTTTGTTGGATTACAGTAGAAGTTACTTTACTGATGAGCTACCTATAGTCACAATTTCTTGCTACATAGGTTGGGAAATTTTATATATTAAAAAAAGACTTGATATTATGCATTGGTGTTATTATTTCTCCCCACTTTTTTTGCTAAGTTTATTTTTCCATATGTCGTTTCTTAGTCTTTACAACAATATGATGAGGAAATAATGACATAAAGATGTTAAGTAATTTAGTTAGCATTAAATGGCTGAAGGATTCCAGAAGCCACTCAAAACACAGTCTCCCAGATGGAACAGAACCTACCTATAAACATCATGGTCAGATTCACTTGACTTTATTTTTTAAATATCTGACCAAATATAAAATCCTTGGTTGCATGCTACATGTTTTGTTATTTCTGCCCTCAAGACCTTACCTGAAAGAAATCTCTTTACTCATAGCTGTTGAAAATTCACCTTTAATGTACGGGTTACTTAGACTTTAATCTTGGGTTCATCTTTTACTAGCTTTGCGACTGTTTTCTTATTTGTAAGAATGGGAGGATACCTACTTCCTAGAATGTTGTGAGTTTTTAAAAAGAAAATATACACAATTCATTTGACCAAATGTTTGTTCTGGAGTGTTACATTATACCAAAGAGCTTTGTCATGTCTTTCTGCAAATAGCAGTCCTGATGAGCATTTTGTTTACCTGAGGCTATGCTCTGCTCCGCTGCTGGAGAAACTCGGGTCCGTGAGCTTGAATCTGGCCCTGGTAATGTCTCACTCCCTCTCTATCCTTCAGCTATGTGGGAATGAAAATGAGAACTTCACCAGTGACCTGCTAGAATATATAATTTACAGAAAACTTGGGCTGAAAAACTGGTCGGGGGATTCTGAGAAAGTGAACTTTAAAGGTTGGACAGCGTTGGCTTTGTGCCCCTGGTACCCCGGAAGGACATGACGGCAGCTAAAGACTGAAGTGTGCCTGAGGCATGGCCAGACTTCAGCCTGGGGAACAGAGAGCAGGAGGAGCAGCCTTTGTCCTGCCTGGTCCTGGGGAAGCCATGCGCCCTCTTGTAGGTCTGAAAGGGAAGTCACAGCTTTTTCCCGTTGTTGGCTGGAACTAGGCTCTGTTTATAATGATTGGTGCCAAGTCCTGTTGCTGGATTTCTAATTTGGCTCAAAAGACACACCCTAATGAAAGCCGGGAAGAAGAGTGACTCACCTGTTGCCATATTTACTATTGACAACAATTATATTTGCTTGAACGCTGCCCTGGCCAAATGTCTTCTGGACGCTGCCTTCAAAACAACCGATCTTATTCCCTACTGCCTTTGGGACAGATTACTGAGCTCCCCGAGAGCCTTCCAACAGTTCGGTACCAAACAGTATCTGACCCCATGCCTGTGTCCACGGCCTGCTTGAAACCCAGACTTTCCAGATAGGGATTATGAAACAGAATGAAAGTGCCCTGAAAGATATTTCCCCAAACTTGTCTCATTGTGTGTGGGTGTAGCATCCACACTTTAAATATCTAGTGCTTAAGAAGAGGGGTGAGGATGGCAATCTGACACCGACTTACTCATTTAGCAACACTTCACTCAGTGCTGATGCCAAACTCTGTCCTGGGCTTGAAAACATGGTGATGAGCACAGACAAACATGTCCCCACCGTCACAAAGCGCATAGACAAGGGAGAGGAATAGATCACTCAGTACCACAGAAATAAAGTGCAACTTGCAGCCGTGCTGAGTACAAGAGAGAAGAGGATCGTGGTACCAAAAGGACTTACTACCAGGGAGTCCGACCCATGTGGGGAAGTCAGGGAAGGCTTCAGGACCTTGGAAGTCTACGATCCAGCATCCTTGGCCTACCCTCCAAAGTCACCAGGTGGCATTTGTGACAAGCTTTTAAAAAAGTTAGTGTCTCTGTCTTTTTTTCCCCTAAACCTTATTTCTCCATTCACAGCCCAGGCAAAGATCCTTCAACCTCTCAGTTAGAGAGGAGATAAGCAAGATAATGGAAAGTTTGAGAAATATCAAAGAGAGACATCAATTAGCTATTGATAAATACCATTTGTTGTTCAAGACATTATTCCAAATTACGAGGCCTTGGTTGGATGTGTTTGCTCCTGAGACATGAAGAGGGCCAGTGATCCCTAGGGTCTCAAAAATAACTTAAATGGCCCCAGTCACTGTGGGTCAGTTGGTTGGAACATTGTCACACAAACTGGAAGGGTACAGGTTCCATTCCAGGTCGGGGCACATGCCTAGCTTGCAGGTTTGTTTCCTGGTTGGGGCGCGAGGACAGGAGGCAACCAATCAATGTTCCTCTATCACATCGAAGTTTCTTTCCCTCTTTCCCCCTCTCTCTAAAGCCAATAGGCATGCCCTTGGGTGATGATTGAAGCAAACAAACAAACAAACAAACGAACAAACTTGAATGTCCTGTGGCTGCAGTGATTTTACTCATAACACAAAGCCTTTGATAGACCCAGCACTTTGAGGCCACAATTACAGTTTCTCTCTCCCTTCTTTAAAATATTTCTTCCTGTTTGAAACATCACTCCAAAGTACAGTTTCAGGATCAGAGTCAGAGTAGGGGCTAACAGGACAGTCGTTTGAGTCCGGCTGTCTGACTTCAAGTCTGGCCCTCACTCTGAACTGCTTCTGAGGTTTGGGTACGAGGTGTCGTCTTTCTGATGAGGTGCCTGCTTTTCCCCATCTTTGTGATGGGACTAATAAGAATGTGCATCATAGGGCTATTGTGAGAATGAATGAGAGGTTACAAATCCAGGGCTCCAGCTCAGTGCCTGAGCACTCGACTGTTCGCTCCTGCTGCTGTCCTCTGTGCAGGACCGCGGTGAGTGATAAAGGAGGAACAGGTCTCTGTGGGGTGGATTTGTGCAAGGCTCCCTCCCCAGCAGCATGTATTACCCACGTGGACCCTGGAAATGTTCAGAGCACAGACTGTTCCTTCCTTCTGGCAGTACTTTTCCATAATAGACATGGGGGAAAAAATATCATCAGAATAACTTGCCACTGTGAACAAGAGTAAATAACTCAAAACTCCTCAGAAATATGTCGTGGTACTCCGCGATGTCCCTGAGTATGATTATGGAATCTGAACACGAAGCGGACACCTGCCAAACAGTAACCACCCCTCCCCCTACCTTCCCCAAGTAAAAACACCTCAAATGAAGTGACGTGGGAAGGCCAGACTTCAAACTTTGCAGAGCAGGTAAATTCAAGGCAAACATTTTCTCTCTGCCTCCTGAGCTGGCCAGGCCTGTTATTGTTGGAACCAAGACAACGGGTTTGGGTAACAGCAATGGACTGGACCGAAATGTTTCGTCAGCTGGAGCCAAGTCCTCATTGTAGGTGACTCTGTGGGAAAACAGCCTTGAATTCAGTTTACAAATTGGATACTTTCTGTCTTTGCTCCTGGGTCTAGCCCACCTTTTTCAAGGGGGAAACAAGAAAGAAGTGTGATGGCTTTTAATTAGTCAAAATGGTTTTTTTACATGGGTTTTTTTTAACATTATTCTGTTATATGTGTTGCTTCTTTTGTTGATGTGGTAGGCCCTTCGTAATTATGGAGAGTGCGTGTTTATTTTGTCATCCATTTATGCCAGCATTAATTTTTTTCATTTAGTCATTCAACAAGCACATGCTAAATGTTTTACTGTATACCGGACACAGTTTTTGAGTGAGAAATTTGGACACGTGATCTGAGAAGTATACAGGAAATTCGGAAGTCAATGAGTCAGGATGTTAGAAATCACACCTTTCCCAGAAAACCCACCATATGTGGCAGCTGAACCTGTGTTTGAAAACGGAATAAAGAAGGCCAACACTTGATGTGCATTTTCAGCATTTCCTCTGAGGAATTAAAAGAATAGAATACTAAAAGTAATACCTGCCACAGTCTGGCAAAATATTGAATTTTAGAGAATTATTCACTGGTTTGTTTTTTCAAGCAAGATGTCAGGGTTCTAGGATGTGAGCAACAGTCCCAAGGGAAATGACAAAAATTTCTGTATGAATATTCATAGAAGCAGCATTCATAATAATTAAAAAGTGAAAGCAACCCGAGTGTTCACTAACTCATCAATGGATAAGTAAAATGTGGTATATCCATCCAGTGGAATAGTATGCAGCCATAAAAAAGGAATGAAATCCTGATACCTACTGCAACATGGATGAACCTTGAAAACATTATGCTCACTCACATTGTTAGCTCATCCACGGCCCATTTCACTCCTTTATGTTATCTGTGCTCAGCCTTTCTAGACTTTGGGTGGGATTGGAAAAAGTCCCCCTGAAATTGTTCATTCATTCATGAGGCCCATGATAAGAGCCAGTTTCACACAGTAAACTCTGTTAGCTACTAGGACAATCCTATCCTCAGGGAAGAAACTGGAGAAAGACCTAGAACCAGTTAATTACAGTACTGCACAATGCTGGACGTACAGGCAGGGAATCACTGTGTAACTACAGATATGGGGCACCTAAGCCTGCAGTGTTTGGGAGCTGGAGAGGTCCAGGGCTCCTGCAGAATGTGGTCCTGGATCCTGTGTGCCCTCTCTTTAGTTATCAGTGCTTTCGTTCTTGATCATGAAGGAGCATTTCAGTAGTAGCTCCATGTCTTCTGGTCACAGCCATAAACCAAAGAATTTCATAGAATTTGAAAATCCAGCAAGGAAGAGAAAAAGGGAACTGAAGAGTGGGTGAAAAAGAGTGGGAAGAAAAGTAAACAAAGGACAAAGGAGAAGAAAAACAGGAAAAAGAATATTCAAACAAATGAGACATATTTATCTCATGTCAGACCTGCCGCTGATATTCACGGAGAATTCCCAGGGTTTTGACTCCAAGGAAAGTTATGCTGAATTAAACCTTCACAAAGGTTATAAGTAACTGATGTATCTTTCCATTTTCTTGTTTTATTTCCACTGGGACACTGTCATCCTTTCATTCTGAGATTTTGACATTGGCCATGCTGACTGATGTCCTTAACAAGGCAGAGAACTTCTTCCAATCTGACAGATGGGAATTCACTCTCATGGGTGAGCGTGGTGGGGGGAGTTTGACGTAAGTTCGAGATGGGGCATCAAACACCTGAAGGAAAAGTCCAAGCTCTAATACCCACCCTTTGCATGACTCAGGCAAGTCGTAGCCTCTCATCCCCAGTCTTTTCTTCTATCAAATGGGGAGATAAAAATAATGCCTAATTTAGGATTAAAATGGGATAGTGCATGATATCCGGGTGAGGGGTCCTTACCCAAGAGAGGAGAACTGTAGCTCAGCATCAAAAGTGTCCAGAAAAGGCTCATTTGTAACATGTTTAATTAAGTTCATCTCGCTGTTGAATGGACTATTCGATTTTACCATTCCTCTTTCTAGCCCTTAGGAATAAAATTGATTTGTTGTTTGATTGCTTTTCCAGAATCAAACATTTCTTTTTAAAGCCCTTTCACCCAGCCTTCAGGTATGTAATGCCTGACATTGCTTGTGGGATTAATTGAGACATACTGAGGAGAGATGTTGAGGAGTACAAACATTTATTTTATTGGTGGGGGAGGTTTTATGAGAGGCATGTTTTCCAGATTTCTTCATTCATTAGGAAGAATTGCTACTGATGGACTTGGTAGGACTTAGGAAAAGGCCTTCTGGTGGGGAGAATTCTCCAGCCCCCGCAATCCATATCATCTGTACCCTTAATCATAGCCACATGTAGTTTCTGCCCAGCAGATGGGTTCTAGTTTTAAACAACCCTACACCATCACCAGGAAGCAAGGGACCATCATCCTATTTTGCCAAGTGGCCAAGCGTTGGCAGGACCACTCTTAGTGAGGCTGCCCCTGGGAACAGACAAAGAAGCGGTGGGACTTGGCATGACCTTTCCAAAAATGAATTGTCCTAGTTGCTTCCGAGAGTGGAATCCTGTTTGAAGGTGGAGCTTTTCATTTTCTCTCCCAATGAGCCTTCCTTACCGACTGAAAACAAGGGACAGTGAAGAGGGCAGGCTTTGAAGTCTCCAGCTGGAAAATTCACTGGCGCCAGCTCCCTAGTCATGACATGGATGGTCCAGGTGGTGACTAAGTGTGTTGTCCATCTCATCATTCTTCCCTCGAGCCTCTGGGAGACGTACAGGAGCAGCAGAGTCAACTGCTCCACGGGGGATGCCTTCCTCCTGCCCCCGTGCATGCAGTGTCGTGCTGTAGTGTCGGAAGTCTAGACTTTGCAGGGTGGCAGGGGAGCCGAGAACATTCCCTGTGGGTCAGTGCAGATGGAAGTGATCAGGGCTACTGCTTCCTCTGTCTCTGTGTCCACCTGCTGGGAGACCCGTTCCGCATGTTTATATGGCCCCTGTGGCCCCATGCTTGCCAATGGGAGTTTAGCCCTCACAACTTCAGTAGGACTTGTAAAAATAAATGAGTCAGTGCTAATTATTTCAAGTTGGCTATCCGTTTAAGAGCCAAGACTGGGGAATGGAAACGGACTTGGACCAAGGGGAAATGTCAGTGTGTTTAGACCTTGCCAGAGAAATCTCGACTCTTGTTTGGAGGGGTGGGAGGGTGCACAGCCAAAGGAGTAAAGCTATATCATCCTGCCGGTGTGTTTACTCTCTCCTCTGCTCTCTGAGCTCTTGCTTTTCCCGACAATGCACCTGCTGGCCCGAGGACTTCCTTAGCCAAGGAGATCCCTGCACAGGCTGTTGATGGTATTTGTGGTATATGTTGACCTTTGTCCTAATTTGACTTTGAATCTGAGACTCATGGGCTTCTTCTGACATGCAGAGCTAGAGAAGAGAAAGAGGGAGTGGAAACAGGAACTAGAAGCAGAATCAGAGGGAAAGCAGGCCGGCAGCATGATGATGAGAACTGGCCTAGACTTCCCTCTGAGGCCACGTGGATTTTGCACCTGTTTCTACCAGCTCTTTCACAGCAGGTACTAGCTCCAAAGGAAGCCAACGAGACGGAAGGATGGAGAGGGGACCAACTGCAAACACCACAGCTGTATCAGGGTCGCAGCTCTCCTACATATATAGGAGAGAGACCTCTTGATGGTGGCAGGTCCTGGTGCTCCTTAGAGATCAAGGGAAGTCACTGTCCCAGCATGGCCTTCAAAGCACATGAAAGAGGTGAGGAAAGATGTGGCTCAAGAGCTGATCACTCCTGGCCATCTTATCCTGAGCCAGAGAGACCCAGAGAAGGGAGAGGGAAGGACTTGGAGATTTAAGTGTGACTCCACTCCGGCTGAGGAATCGAGGCAAAGATTGAACAGTCTCAGCCTCCCAGGAGCATGGTCTTCCAGCCAGCGCATGCCTGTGCTCACAAACAGTGAGTTTCCAGTTTGAGGAGGACTGTAAATCCCTGGCAGATCACCTCTGCAGCTGTCACCTCGCATCCATTGTTTTTCTTCAAGGATCCCTTGGCCACAGCCCTTCGCTTTCTGGGTGCCTCTCCCGGTCTGATTGGGAGAAGGATGGCTGACCCCAGACAGCGCTCCTGTTCCATGGGGCAGGAAGGATCCCTCAGGGTGGAAGAGAAGCCTGGGCTTCTCCCTAGAGGCCCACACATTCCGAGTCCTCAGCCTCCTGGCTAGAAGGAAAAACCCAGCTCTGCCTCTTAGTTTTTTGTGTCCAAGTGCTCGTGGAGCCTCACAGCGGGGACAGCCACCGCGCTGTTGGCTTCCTCGGCAGGGCTCTGAAAATAGAGCCTTTAACTCAAGCCTCGTGTTTACTCCAGGGTGCTGGCATCTGGGCCTTTGCTGTCTCTCCCTCCAGTTCTCTGAATGGGCTGGCGCCTGCGTGCCTTCATGATTATGTATTTGAGCGGAAACACATTGGTGACAGAGGGATTAAAAGGCAGCCGTTAGAAGTGTCTGACTGCGTTTCTGTTGATCTGCCTTCGAGGGTGGGGGGATCGGGGTGGGGGAGCAGGATAGTTAGTCTCGAGGGGAGAGTGCAAGCCTTTCTCCGTGGGCTGGCAAGGTCAGCACTGCTCTTCCTCTGGGATGATGCTTGGCCCTGACCTTCAAAGGCCGTGCGGATGGGCCTCCGACCACAGCCAGAACCTTGTTTTCCTCCAAAGCCAGAGGACAAAGAGAATCTTTTCACTTTTTATTGTTGACACTATTACTGATGTCCATTGTCCTCCCTTTTGTCCCCCTCCCATCAGCCCCCACCCCCTCCAGGCCTTCACCACATTGTTGTCTGCATCCATATGCAAATATGTTCCTCCGCTAATCTCCTGCAGTCCCCCCACCCCCGCCGCTCTGAGATCTGTCACTCTGTTCCGGGTGTCCATGCCTCTGGTTTTGGAGAACATTATGCTCAACGAAATAAGCCAGTCAGAGAAGACGAGCACCCTGTGATCTCATTCATATGTGGAATCTAATGAACCAGATAAACTGACAAAGAGAATCAACAATTTGGGGCAGTGACTATGTAGGAAATTTGTCAATGCAACAGGAAGAGTATTTAAAGTCCACGCTTCTGTTTTTACTTAGACACATTTATCTTTGTGTACTTGAAGCAGCTAAAATCTCAGGACGCTTGTCAGTAAATGGATACTTCGAGTTTGAAGTTGTTTAGTCTGTGTACCAGGAAAATAAATTTTATATGATAAGGTCAAGCTTGTTCAAATCGTTAGGAAATAAAGGCATCCATGGGTAGGGAGGGCAAAGAGAATTTGAGTCCTGTGTGATGGAGGAGCAAGAGTCAAGACAAGAAGTGGGTGCTGTATAAATTCTCTGCCACTATTTGTAAGTAATTTGGGAAAACCTATCGAATTTTCATAGCTTTTGGCTGACGTTGTAGTCAAGATAATTTTTGCTTCTTTCTTTTCAACTTACTCACACTATTTGGAGTGAGGAATAACGTGCATAGAGCTGATTTCCAGTTTCAGGGGCCGATTCACGGCTGCTGTGCTGGACATCGGTGGCTTGTGTCTGTGAGTCACACAGATGTGATTCTCGCTGACACGTTGTACTTCTCAGCACAGCCGAAAGCTAGATGGAGTCCATGGTCCTTTCCCATGTTGTTTTCTGTCCCGTTTCCTACCTCCTGGAGTTACCCCAGCTTTGCCCAAAGTGCTCACCTGGTGTCCCTCCACACTGTCAGCTGCACATGTCACCTCTCTCCCCCTCCAGGTGGTGGAATATCCAGGTGGGCCTGAGGGCCCCCCCTCCTGCCCTCCTAGACCTTGATCTGAAAAGAGGATCTGGTTCTAACTTGATTTCCAGAAGAGACTTGGAAGTAGATAAGCTAGCCTTGGTTTTTATTACGACTAGTTTTAGTTCAAATATTTATCTTAGAAAATAAGATTTTCAAATAGAGTCACACACCTCTATCCCATTTTTCTGTACTTTATGACTTAAGTGTGACTTGACAAAGTTTCAAGTTACTTGGTGTTTTACAGAAATTTATTCCCTATGTAGCATTGGGGTCCACTCTGCTTTGCTTAACGATTTTTTTTTCTTCTCTTGAACATTCCTGAAAATTCTCTCTATTAAAGATTTTCATTTGTTACTTTTGGAGCTTCAGTGACCTCCAAAAGCTCAGGCCGAAAGAACCAAAGCTGTTATGGATTGGGTTTAACAAAGGCCTATTTCCTGAAATTGCCATACATGGAAGAAGTAAGCACTATTGGCATCTTCAAAGGCTCTTATTGAGGCCACGCGCCCAGGGAAACACGGCTGCTGGTAATGCCCATGGCTTTCTCTCCCGGAAGGACCTGCTGAATTGCCAACAAAATCTCAGACACCTCTTTCCTCTCGTGACTTTTTCCTTTCTGTTTGCCCTCCTGTCCTCTCTCTCTCCCTCCCTCCCTCTCGCCGTGCCTCCCCTCCTTCCTTTGTTCCTTTCACTTTAAATTGTATTTGGTATGTTTTTTATTGACTTTATTGGGGTGATATGCTTAATAAAATTATATAATATGGATTTTAGAAAGCAGGAATAGATGTTCAATGTTGTTGAAGATCTTTTTAGCACTTACAGAGCTAATCATATGGTTTTCTTCAGATCTATTAATATAGTGAATTACACTGATGGATTTCCTTTATATTGAACGATCTTACCACAGGCTATATAATATTTTATGAATGGGATGTTGGATTCTGTTTGCTAATACCTTAGTATTTTTGCAGCATGTTCATTAAAAGACATTGGTCTGTAGTTCTGTGTGTGTGTGTGTGCGCATGTTGTATGTTTACGTTCGTGTATCTTCATTAGGTTTAGATATCATCAGCTCTTGCCCTATTAAAAGAAGTCGGGGTTTCCCCTGTGCTCTGGAGGACAAGCTGCATAGCAGTGGAAATATCTAGTCTGCTAAGAGGTCTGGTAAAATTCCCTCGTGACAGCATCTAGCCCTACCTAGAGTTTTATTTTGTTTTTCTCTTTATTTCTTCCATGGTGATTGTCCTGTTGAGTTTTTTATTTCTACTGGAGTCAGTTTTGCTAACATGCATCTTCCTAGGAAATCTCCCATTGTATCTAGTTTTAGATTTAATTCACTTTTAATAAATTTCATTTAATAAATTTCATTTCCATTGACACGTACAAAGTAATTGCTTATGATTTTAAAAATTTCTTCCATATCAATCATAATTCCCTTATCTTTGTCATTTCTTATTGTTATATTTAGTGTTGCCTTGATTAGGTCAACTAGTGGTTGTCTTTTGTTAATTTTTCATAAAATAATTTTTTAAACATTTTTATTTGTTCATTTTACTCTTTTGATGTTTTCTACCCCATGACTTTCTGCTTTTATCCTTATTATTTATTTCTTTATGCGTGTTTGTTTTCTTGCTCTTTCTCTAGCTTTTTCAGGAGGAATTCAACGTATTTTTATTGACTTAAGGACCTAAAACTACATTTTTTCCTCTGATTACTGCTATAATCATGTCCCAAAATACGCAATGTATTCATTATTCATTCTTACACATTCTGAAATTGATTCGTGGTTCTTCTTTTACTCAATAGTTATTTAGTAGAGAATTTTTAATGGAACATTTGTGTTTTTCTCTTTATTGCTAATTTCTAGTTTTATTGTATTCTGATTAAAAATGCTACCGGCATTATTTCAATATTTTGGAGTCATTCTTTATCATGTAATTGTTGGACAGTTTTTCACTGTCCCACGTTTACTGGAAAAGAAAATAGTCTCTATAATGTATTCTGTAGGTTCTCTCTGCTTAACTTTTTTTCCATTTGCACTGTCTTCCACTGAAAGAGTATGTTAACATTTCTTATTATTGGTGTTTCTGTTTTTTCCTTGCAATTTCCGTACCTTCTACTATATCCGGGGTTCACAAACTACAGCCTGTAGACCAGCTGCCTGCTTTTGTAAATAAAGTTTTATTGACAGACAGGAGTGCTCAGCTCTTTACGTGTTGTTTACGACTGCTCTACTACTGCCATGGCGGAGTTAAGTAGCTGGGCCTAAGTATTTACACTGTGGCTCTTTCAAAGTTTGCCAGCCCCTGTACTGTATGGAGGTACTGACATATTCACGTTTCTTATACGAGTGTCTTTGATGTGAATTACATCCTTTAGACTTATAATTACAGTCCCTCTCTGTCATGCTTAATTGTTTTGGCCTGAATTCTACCTTATTGAATGTCAAGATTATAATCCTTTCTTTCCTTTTTCCCCCCAATTGACTGGTATATCTCTTCATTTTTACACATTCTGACTTGTTTTAGATGTCAGCCTCCATATCTGTCCACCCATACTTCTCGATTCTTCCCAAAAGAAGACCTGCTTTATCTAGAACGTTCCTTTTATTTTCAGCCCCAAGCCTTTGCTCATGAAGTTTCACCCTCCTGGAAGGCCCCTTCCTTCTCTGCATTCAACTCTTATCCCAAATCCCACCTCCTGCCGGAAGCTGTTGCTAGACAAGCTTCTACACAGCATGCATTTGCTTTGTGATACAATAATGCAAATATTTTTGTTCTAGTAAGTGAGTATATGAGTGGATCAGTTCATTATACTTTCAAGGTAGAACAGAAATAAGCTTCTTATACATCTTTTGAAGGCTTTTCATGGTACTCTCTTGGTATAAGTGATGGCAAAGTTAGTCCGAAATAGACCCACGGAGTCACCTGAGATTTTGAGTTGTTTCCTGGGAACAGTCTTTGCAGCTTCCCCTCTATCGCACATGACTGCAACAGCAGCCACTAATGATTTTGTTGTGACCTGCAGGTGGCCTGGAACTGAAAATGCAGCGGATTTATTGCTTCAATTAAGGGCAATTGTCAGTGAAGTGAAGAGGCAGAGATTATATCTTGGATAACCCAAAATGAAAGCAAACAGGAAGATTTCCAAGGAGATTAATTTCCTTGCTGTGGTTTAATTGTTCAATTCATTTTATGCTTATACTGGTTTCCTAAAACCCCTTACTGTTCCACTATTGGCCAAGCCTGGTTTAAGGATCTAATGACACAGGATGAGTTGAAGCAGTAGCTTTGTCTTTAGAAATGTGTTGTTCAGTTTGGATAGAATCATTTTCATATGTACCGTCTTTAGAACTGGCCATTCTCCTTTCACTTCACCTGAGGTCCTTTGGATTCCCCCTGCCCCTTCCTCTGGATGGCGTACCTGAACTTGACTGTGCTTTCTGTTATGCAGGGCAGCCACCGATCACAACGTGGATAATACGACAGAAATACTCAGGGAGTGGCTGAAAAACGTGCAGAGAGTCTACCACTATGTGGAGTGGAGGCCTATGGACGAGCCTGAGTGAGTAGCAAGAGAACATTTGGTGAACTCATTTCTTACCTCCCTCCCTTAAGCAGGCGTCCAGTCTTGGAGGCACATGTCACTTTTCCTTGTCTTTCATTTGCGCATCTGGTAAATTTCTTCCTTTTGACAGATCTTCATCTTTCTCTCTTCCTCTTTACTCTGGCAGGTACCAGCCAAGTTCAGGTTCTCATTGGTTCTCATCTATATATATATTTCAAATCTCAGCATGTGGTCCTTAGTTTCTCTCTTTATAATACTTTTATTATACATGTGTATACATGTATATCTCAAGTCCAAGTGTTTGGCCCGTATATCAAGCAAAATTTAACTATAGAACCCGAACACTATAAAAATTTTTGAATACTCTTTTGGAGTTCCTTTTAATGGAATTCGGCCTAATTCCAATGGCTCAGAAAGACTTTGTGTACCTACCTTGTATCCCGGTAATCTCCTCTGTGGCCAGTTTTGACTAAGTATATTCTATAAAAAGGTTAGGGTGAGAAATATCAGGGGAGGCATTCTTCGGGGTGGCAATATATTCAGAAAGACAGGAATCGTACTGATTTTCATTGAACAATAACAGAGGAAGACACCCCAGAGACTGTCGGTGTGGTACATAGCTTCATTAATCTCATTTGCTCAGTTTTGTCGGTTTTCATTCACTGAGGCTCAGGTGCTGCCAGCACAGCCACAAGAACCTGAAGTGGTGGCCAGTCTGGGCCACTGTGGATGGCAGTAGCCACACCCACACCAATTAAGAATTTTCAGAAGGGCTCTCAAAGGTGCACCAGCCTCTTGCCTGTGCCCTGGGCTGGCGGTTCTGAGGAGGCTGACGGGGATTCCAAGGACAGCACATCTGTTCCGTGACCTCCCTGCACCTGGGACACATCAACGTGCCAAGTTCTGTGGAATCCTTTACAGAGACCTGCCCGAGTAAACCAAACCTTTGTTTTTCTTGAGAAATTCGTGTTTTTACGCTACAAAATTTCCAAATGTGTTGGGTGACGAAATGTGTTTTATAAACTATCTAGCAACATGAGCTTTTGGTTTATACCTGGGTTCAAATTCTGACCGTGCCCCTTATTAACCACATAGCATTAAGCAAATGACCTAAACAGCTCTATATCAATTTCCTCATCTATGAAATTCAGAGGATAGTAGTACAGTTGGTGGATTCCGTATCTGCGGGTTCTGTATCTGCAGATTCAACCAACCAGGAGTTGAAAATATTTGGGAAAAAATCCTGACTTTTTGACAATGTGTACTGTGTAGTTAAGCCAACAATGGTTGCATCTCTACTGAATATGTACAGACTTTTCTTCCTAGTTATTATTCCCTAACAATACAGGATAACAACTACTTATACAGCATTGACATTTTAGTAGGTATAAAAAGTAATCTAGAGATCATTTAAAATACACAGGAGAATGTGCGTAGGTTATCTGCAAAATACCAATTTAATATAAGGGATTCGAGCATCTACAGATATTTACGTCCACGAGGGTCCTGGAACCAATCCCCCATGGATCCTGAGGGATGATTCTACTAACCTAGTAGGGACTGAGTGGGTTCTTTCTAAAAAGAACCCACTGAAATATGTCATGTAAAGATTCTTGTGTACAGTAGACAGAAAGTTACTTGGCTCTCCTTGTTCCAGTTTCCCTGTGTGTAATACGGGGATGGTACTAATAATGATGGTGTCTACTTCAAACTAGGGTTACTGGAAGGGTAAGGGAGTTACTACACAGTGCCTGGAATATAGAAGCACTCAATAATGATAAGCTGCTATTATTATTATTATTATTATTTATTTTAGGTCTTATCCTGATGAAATTGGTCCAAAGCACTGGCCCGCCTCCCGCTTTGCCCACGTAATGAAACTACGACAGGCAGCCCTTCGAACGGCGAGGGAAAAATGGTCAGACTACATTCTGGTAAAATCACGTTTGATTTCTTGACAAGTGTTATCAAGAATATGGCCAGATCAGTTGTCCAAAAACTAGGACCACAGACTCAATCAAAACAATCTTTTGTTTAGTCACTACCCTGCTTTTGAGTAAAGGCACAGGGGAAAATGTTGGGAATTAATATTGGGATACCTGGATCTCATCTCAGACCCACTTCGGACAGGCATTTCCAGTAAATAAATAAGCTCTTGAATTACTCAACCTCTTTCATATAGCAGGCATAAAAAGTGACTGTTTGTAGTTCACGGGCGATGCTATAGTAAAGCAATACACATAGCCTTAATAACTTGTTAGAAGAATCTTGTGGATATGAAAAGTTAATTCTATAAAAAGAGATTAAATTGGCCACTCTAAATGCCATTCCCTCTGCTCCTGAGTGATTTGCAGAATGGCATCTCTTTCTTGACTTCTGGGTGGCTGCCCGTGAAGCTGGGCTGTCGTGGAGAATTTCTCTCCATGCAGAGGTGCTATCACTCCCCTTGGAACTTTGGGAGTGGTCCAGAATGTGCAGCACTAGACACCAGGAGTCAGTGTTGTATCCCCTCCTTGTCCTCCACGAACCCATCTTGACTGGAAAGGCCAGCTTCCTGAGTAGCTGCCATTCCTGTTTCCCTTTGGAATGTTGACTTTTGCCCCACGAGTTTCTGGAAACCAAGTACATCTGTGTCACCCCCCCCACCCCCCCCAGTCCACTTATATCTCTTGACAAACATTTTCCAGCGCAACACCAGAAACAACACCAATAAAGCAAAGTCAATATTGTTTCATTAGACATGGTGACATCCCTTTGTCACTAGACTGATCCCTGAAGGGAATACCTTGGATCTATGTCCGTCTCCAGCCCCTCCAGCACAACAAAATCCAGTCCAATGATTTACCACACACACACTTTCAGTACAAATAAATCAGAAACTGTTAGCTTGTCGTGAGGATGCGTAACATTGTATAGCTATTTCAGTATCACTGAAGTGTACTAATGTTGAACCACAGAATTTTCAGTAAACAGATTGACTCTCATAAGAATGGAAGCTTCTGGCTATTTTGTGTGTGTGGTAAAATATACAAAACATAAAATCTGCCACTTTAGGCATTTTAAGTCCACAGTTCAGTGTGATTATTTATTTTATGTGATAGAGCCTATTGTTGTACTGTCCCTGTAAATGAATCAGTGTTAACATGGACTTTTGTTAAGAATAGGAAATGGTGGTGGGAGAAAGGGAGGGATGTGGGATTGGCTGGGGTGGGGCGGGGGTGATGGGGGAAAATGCAGACAACTGTAACTGAACAACAATAAAGTAATAAAATCTTTTAAAAAAATAGGAAATGGCTTTATTGGTTAGCATGGGTTGGTATATTGTACTTTAACCAAAAATTCTACTTATACCATGAAAATAGCATTGATGAATCTGTTTTGCGCCATCTGGGCACTATTATATAGTACCTAAATAGGCCTGTCTGTTTGTATCTAGAGTGGGCACTCAATAAGTGATTTTGAAAAAACTTTTAAGGACTTGGGAGCCATGAGCATCTCTAGGTTGGGTCCCAGCTGAGCATGCGCCCAGTGTGGTAACACCAATCCATTGCCTGGTGCCTTTTGCACGTAGCCGTCAGACTAAAGGTATTTAGTCAGAATGAAAGCCACCCTGTTGCCATGGGTTTCCCAAAGGAGAACACAGATTCCTGGTTCCATATCTCCTGGGCAAGCCTCTGTGATGCTCCGGAAGTGTTGGGTTACTCCTGAACCCATTACGGAAGAGTACCTTTCCCCTGACGTATCTTTTTCTTTTCCTAGTTCATTGACGTTGACAACTTCCTGACTAATCCACAGACCCTCGATCTAATGATCGCAGAAAACAAAACGATTGTAGCCCCCATGCTGGAGTCTCGGGGCCTGTACTCGAATTTCTGGTGCGGAATCACACCTCAGGCAAGTCTCGGGCGATGACTAAAGCTGCGGGTTTAACGAGGCGCCTCGTGTCCACAGCAACCCTGTTAACCCTTCTTCTCTTTTCCTCCCTTGAAAGATGCTTGTCATTTCAGAGCACGTGTTCCCAGGAGCAGAGGTAAAGCCAGGTCAATGCCACAACCCTGTGAGCTCTTCTGTGTTAATGAATTATGTGTATATATAAAATGCTCTCCTGAGCTTAGCATCAGAACCTTTAAATTGATCAATAAAGCTTGCTGGGATTTGTACTTTTTCTCCCTGATTCAGAGGTTTTAAACAAGTGTAATAGTTTATTTGTCATTAAAACTCTCATAACAATACTACAGGACATTTTTTAAATGAAAAAAAAATCTAAGTTGCGTTAATCCCCACCAGCCTAGCATCATAGATACCAGCTTGCGTGTTTTTAATAACTATGTCAAGTGGCTTTATTGCAATTTACTTAACCCTTAGTTTAAAAACATTTCGGTTCTTTGCAACTTTTAACTACCATAATGACCACCAGATTCATCTAATTTTTCTCTGTATTTAATTTTTTAGGATAGTTTCCTAGAAGTGGAATGACTGAATCAGAGTATAAATATTTTGATGAGCTCTGATATATGTTGCCAAATTTATTTCTAAAGAGATGCAGTCATTAGAACTACTGTGATAGCTTGTTTTTACAAATTTTGTGTGAAAAACAGAATTCTTTTATTTCTATCACCTCTCTTTTCCATTGTAAAATCTTCAAAGTCTGGACCTCTGTTACGGTGAATGCTTACGGCTGTTTATATTTTTATTCTTTAGTTAATGAATTCAAAAGATAAACTGATCAATGTAGAATAACAATGGGCTTAAGGAAAAATATATATGTTAAATGTGGTCTCATACCAAAGGGCTAAAATGTTGAGTCCCTCTTTTATATTTGGTTTGGTTTAGGGCCAAATGATAAATGTTTAAAAACTGGCTCTCTGTGGGGAAATGTCCTGATTGGTAACATTTGCCGGTTTTCATGGTGTAATGACTCCTACAGTGAAAATAACTTAAATGCTGCTTAAGCTAAGGGAAAGGTTAAGTAAACTGCAGTCTAGCTACTTGAGGAGATAATTATTAAAAATATGCAAAGCTGGCATCTTTGGGTCTTTTAGATGATGGGGATTAACTGGATTTTTATTTTTACAGCTACCGACTTGTCAACTGCTTTGCACAATTCCTGAGAATTTAACCATCACTGGCTCTAGCACATTACTGGCTGAAGATTTCCTCTTTTGTTACAATATTTCCCGCAGTCCCAACAGGTTCTGAATGCATGTTATGATCCACGTCTCCTTGAGGGAAGCGTTAAGTTTGTATTTATATGAGTCATTCAGTGCTCAGTGTGAACACGTTGTGTTAGGTTCATTTGCATTCACATGCTCTCCATTAATAACCTGCAGTGTTTCTCCAGGCAGAATCACTCGAAGGTTGTTTTGAATGAGTCACGCTTTGACACCAGCAATGAGGCTGTATGATTCTAGTGACCGCAGCCCCCAGGTTTCCATTATCTTCTTATTTGCTTTCATCATTAAAAGCAAACTGGAGAAATGTGCTCACTTATTTTGCACAACAAAAGCAAAAAGCTGAGCCACTTAGAGGCACTTCGAATTTTTCTCCCTCTGTTTTTGGCTCTCTGCCATCCTCAGTCAGGCTTCTGCTGGGGCAGCCAAGGACTTCATGAGCTTAAGGCGGAGCCTTTAACCACATCCAAGACTAAAAGACCCTGGGGGTGACGTCTGGCCAGTGAACAGGAACTGTCACCAACATTCAATTTTTGTGGGGGAAAAAAGATACAATGATCACCTCTGCCTGCTTCTTTCCTCCTTGCCCCCAGGATATTCAGTGATTCATCATCACCATGAATTTTCCAAGCTTCTCATTCTGAGAATGTTGTTCCTAGGTTGCCTAGAACTTGATGCTGGATGTGCATTCGTAGGCTATCCCTTAAAGACCAGCGTTCCCTTTAACCCTTGGAAGAACGTTGCTAAGTTGAACTGTTAGGAGAACCCCTGTTCTCCCAACTCAAGGATATTGAATGACCCTTAATTTAAAATCTCATAAAAATTATACCGATAATCCCAGTTCACATGATGAATTGCAGTTTTTGAAGCATC
Source organism: Macrotus californicus (assembly GCA_007922815.1). NCBI lineage: Eukaryota > Metazoa > Chordata > Mammalia > Chiroptera > Phyllostomidae > Macrotus > Macrotus californicus. Next base: position 19,171 of record VMDR010009335.1, read on the forward strand.
TTCATAGATTTCATTACCTGAGATCTATTCTACAGCCCGGCGAGAAGAAACTCGGGCTGGAAGGGATACATCACGAGCTAAGATCAAGCAGCTACACACAGGGGTGTCAGACCCATCATCACCAGGGGTCACATCAGCCTCGCGGTTGCCTTCAAAGGGCAGAAATAATTTTAGGACTGCATACATGTCACCACTCCTTAACTGTTAAGGAGTTGAAGTTACATTCGGCCCTTTGAAGGCCGCTGCGAGGCTGATGTGGCCCCGGTGAGAATGTCTTTGACACCCTTGATACAAGATGGTTAAAATGACTCTGAGTCTCACATCTGAGTCTTCGTGTGCGCTGACCTTGCCACGTGGTCAGTGCTTGCTCAGCCAGAGCGCTCGTCTGGACACTAAGGGGACTGTCATAGAAGTCAGAGAGGCTGAAATGCCTAATGTGTGGGCACAGATGTGACAACAGAAGATGTGACCACAGAGTAACAGGACTGATTGTCCCATGTGATTGCCCAAAAAAAACTTTACAGAGGGGAACCCTCAAAACATGTGGCGCAGTGACAGTTCCCCCGGAATATTGAATAAGTACATTTATGGAAAGAAGACCCTACTTCTGTGTTTAAGTACTGCATGTTGAGTTAATTGTATTTACCAATGTAACGTGATACTTTTAATAATAGTCAATACTGATCGATGCTTTCTTGGTGTTAGCACTACTCTGAGCTCTTGGGGGTTTTAAGACAACCCAGGGGGTAGATGGGGCCATCACTTCTGTTTTACAGACAAGAAACTAGGTCGAGTGATCTGGCCGATACCTACAGACAAAAAGTAGCTGAGGTGGGATTTGAACTCAGGCAGGCCAAAGTCTTAGGCCAAGATAAAAAGCGTGAGGGGGACTTGGCTTGGGGACTTTTATGTAACAGGTCATGACCTAGAAGGGGTCAGCTGGCAATAGACTGCGGAAAATGAAGTGCTGGGATCGGAGAACATAGCCCGCCTGCTTGCTTTTTTCCAGGGTTTCTATAAACGGACCCCAGACTACATTCAGATCAGAGAATGGAAGAGGACAGGCTGCTTTCCCGTCCCTATGGTCCACTCCACCTTCCTCATTGACCTCAGGAAGGAAGCCTCTGACAAGCTGATGTTCTATCCCCCGCACCAGGACTACTCCTGGACCTTCGATGACATCATCGTCTTTGCCTTCTCCAGCAGGCAAGCAGGTACTGTTGGTATTCCGTGGTATGACCCCCATGGAGTCACTGCAAATAAATAGCTTCTTGCCTATTCTTACAAACACTGCTATATGTGGACATGGGCTTCCTCTTCAGGGAGTGTGAGAGGCAATTAATTGTCATAGTAACCACACCAGCACCCTCTGTGCTTCGGTGCCTGTGAGTGCCAATGAGCAAGAGCCCTTACCCAGAATCCTCTCTCCTTTTACTGAGCAATGGTGGGGGTGGGAGCCACGGGCAGGTGATTGGTTCTCTCTGGTGCTACTGCATTTCTTTGCTCATTACAAGTGTCCTTTTATTAATTCAAGACCGTGACAGAGACCCAAAATGACACTGAGGCAAAAACCTCAGACTTTAGAAATGGAAGATTATTTCTTCTCAGAGAAGTCTGAGCTGGTATCGTGGGTCCAGTCCACACGTTTTCAGGGACCCAGACTCCTCTATTGCTTCTCCACCCCCCATGAGGCATTGACCTTAACTGTATGATCCAAGATGCCTCATCAGGAGGGATGCATTCCAGCCATTGAGTGAACACCAGAGAGGGGATGGCCTTGGCTCCCCCATGAAGGGTACACTCCAGAAGTTGAACACATTACTCTTCTGTATATCCCATTAGCCAGAACTTAGTCACAGGATGACACCTAGCGAGGCTTCAAATGTCATCCATGCAGTCTAGAGCCTCAATTCCCTCACTTGGAAGAAGGAGAGGGTAGGTTTGGGAGTCATCCGTCAGCATCTGCCACAGTCCCCATGGCAGGTAAGGCAAAGCCAGACTGTAGTCTTTCATGCACCACTAGGAAAGCATTTTCAGTGGCGTGTGTTAAGTTTCTTAAAGAAGACCAGTCAGTAGGAATGTAAGTTATTTCTCTTGGGTCACCAGCACGCGCCATCAGGGAGGACATAATTCACTGAAGCAGTTCAACAGGAAGATACACAACATCCGTAAAAGAACGTATTCTTCTCAGGATCACTGAGACCTTCCTGACGGAAGTCAGGTCCCATTATCTACGAGCCAGAAATGTGCCACTTCACCACCAGCAAAAGTGAGTTTAGGAACCAGGCAGATGGTGAATAAACTCACTGTGGCTGTATAAATGAGGGTGGCTGGGAGCACGCCAAGACCCCAGTCAGATGAGCCAGGTTGCTGGCAGGTGAGAAAGTTAGTACAAATTGAAGCTACAGCTCATTCACCAGGCCGTTCTGGAAGCCAAGGTGTCCCACTCATCAGTTGTATACTTGGTAGGAATGAGAATATTTGATGCAAATGTGGCAGGCTGATTCCTTTTCTCCATGGCTGCTAGGGTCATTGAGACCCTTTGGCCAGAAGTCAGCATTTTCCAGCCTGTGTCAGGGCAAAAGCAAGACCCTTAGTTTCCTATGGATCGGAATTTTTCTTGAAGATTCCTGTGTCGGAGTTAGTGGAAACCGCTTCTTTCAGCTTGGCCGGTGATTTGTTCTGACCTCCCCGGGATGAGAAGCAGATGCAGGGCCTTCTCGTTCTTTCCATTTGTGCCGGGCCCTTTGCCTCAGAGCTAGCAGGAAAGCTGCTCCAAGAGAGTGAATGAGAAACAACTACAGTCACGATCCTGGCCTCACAGAGTCGCCTTTACAGCCATCGCACAAGGCACTGGGGTGACTCGTGCACTAAATTACGGTGATAAATTCTTTTAAACTGAGAACTGGGTTTGTGGCTTGGAGAGAGGAGCTTGTCAGCTCTGCCCTGTGCTTGTCCTGTTCCCTCGGCCTTCCTTCTGTACCGGTCTGACATTGCAGGCAGGTGCAGAGGCCCGACCTTGCCCTGTGGAAATACAAGTGTCACGCTATGAAACAGCGGAAGCCGAGGGTCATGTGGGAAGTACAAACTGAGAACAGACCAAGAGTCCAGACAGGAAGACATGGCTGTCATTGGCAGGAATGGAACAGCCTTCCTGACGTCATGGGGTCCTAAGGTAGTACTTTCACTTGCCTTGAAGTATAGATATTTTCAGAAGAGACAAGAACACAGCCCATGGAGTATTTCTAGGCAGATGATATGTATTCTCTTGTCCTTACTCTTGTGATGCTCCCTGGCTGGGGTGCACTCAGTGGAGCATCATTTTTTAACCGTCAAAAAGGAAACAAAGAGTCTGCGTGCCCCAGGCACAGGACCATCTACTCACAAACTTTGATCCTTATTCTTTAACCTTGGACCCCAAGCACGGCCACATGTGGGTGAAGAATGACAGGGTCACTTCAAGTGTGCTGGAGCACTGGGGACGTGGCCGCCCATCCAGCCCAAAAACAGAGCAGAGTCATAGGCAAGTGTCTGTGGCCATAATGAGAGCAGGGTCAGGAGTTCACTTCCCATGGTGGCCAGTGGCCTTGGCTTTGTATCACGGCCACAAGAACTGTCCCTGGCGCCAGCCGGTCATCTTCCAGTGAGTCCAAAGAAGCCCAAGATGTGGATGACGGCGGGCAGACCTGCCTCCTGCACATCACTGGTAGCAATCAAAAGTGTGGCCCCCTGTGCAGGGTGGCAGTGCAGAGTGCGTTCTAAGACCCAGCTTCCAAATTCTGCTGGTAGAAAGGTTCTTGGCATGGGCCCTTAGGGACAGAGGCTTGGCACTAATGACCTACTGTATGACCAGGGGCCAGTCACGGCCTCTCTGAGTCTGAGTTTTCATCACCATGGGTAAAGATAAGTCTCTCAACTTACAAGGTGAAGCTACTATGTGGGGACAAGAAAATGACTGAGGTCTTCATGAAGTAAGAACAGTCCTTCCAGGTGTGGCATCATTCAGCACTCCTCCTCAAAGAGAAACTTGTTTTCCCCGAAGCAGCAGCTTTCAATGACAGCGCCAGCCTCCTTCCTAGACTTTATCCAACTATCAACACATTTCCTCTTAAAAATATTCATGTTTTTTTGGTGTTTTTTTTTTGCCCCGGCTGGTGTGGTTCAGTGGATTGAGCACCGGCCTGTGAACCAAAGGGTCACCAGTTCAATTCCCAGTCAGGGCACGTGCCTGGGTTGTGGGCCAGATCCCCAGTAGGGGGCGTGTGAGAGGCAACCACACATTGATGTTTCTCTCCCTCCCTCCCCCTCCCTCTAAAAATAAATAAATAACATAAAATAAAAATGATCATGTTTTCATCAAATTATTCATGCACCTAGTTGAAAGAGTTCAACGATTCCCTCGAGATTTACTATAAAATTTGAAGTTCCCTGCATGTCTACCCCTGTGCCATTGCCCTTTCCTAGAAGACACACTTGTCACTCCTCTTTAGGGGGTTGCAAGTGTACTATTTGCACCCGTGTTTCTAAATAACATGCTTATATCACTACTTCCTGATTATCTGGTTTTACCATGGGAATAATCGGTTGGCCGTCCTGTACAGATGAGGAATCAGTGCTCTCTCTTCCCTTTGGTCCCTCTTCCCACGCCCCTGTCCCCTCTGTAGAGTTATGTGGTAATTCAGCATGGTCAGTGTTTTCCATATTGAAAGTACCTGGACCTAGTTCTAAACTGGGCCATGTATAGACTGTGCTTGGTTTTCCTCTAATCCCTAATTGTCTAAAATGCCTCTTAGCGTGGTCAGGTGTTTTTATACACAGCTAAGTACATCTGCATCCATCTCTTTTTTCTTCTACAGTTTGCATGCAATGTTATTTCGCACTGGTTTCAGCTGTGCAGCATAGGTGTTAGACAATCATGTATGTTACGGAGTGTTCCCTCCGACATTTCCAGTGCCCACCTGGCATCATATGTAGTACGACATACGTGTTATTGACTTATGGCCTCTACTGTACTTTACATCCCTATGACCATTGGTCATGAACAGTTTGTACTTCTTAGTCGCTTCACCTTTTGCATTCAGTCCCCTGGCAACTTTTCATCTATTCCCTGTGTCTATGAGTCTGCTTCTATTTTGTTTGTTCATTTATTTTGTTCTTTAGATTCCACACGTGAGTGAGATCATGTGGTATTTGTCTTTCTCTGACTGGTTTATTTCACTGAGCACAGTCCCCTCTAGGTCCATCCCTGCTGTGGTGAATGGTAAGGTTCCACTCTTTTTTATGGCTGAGTGGTATTCCATTGTGTAGATGTGCCACAGCCTTTTTACCCACTTGTCCACTGACGAGCACCTGAGCTGCTCCCCTGTCTTGACCACTGTAAATAACACTGCAGTGAACATAGGGGTGCACATATCCTTTCAAATTAGTGTTCGGGGTTTTGAGAATATCAGATTTGCCAGAGGTTCTTTTTGTTTGTTTGTGATGACATCTGCCCTCAAGGCTCTGACATCCTCTAACCTTCATGGTGCCACAGCTGCCATCCTGAGACCCCCTTCTCTTCTCTTCTCTTCTCTTCTCTTCTTCACTGACTGTCCTCATCACTGTGTGTCCCTAGTCGGCCTTGTTGGTTGTAACCCTAACCTCCCTCCCCTTCTTTCTCCTTCCTCTTCTTCCACATCATCCAGTCACTTGCTGAGACAGAGGGATGGGAAGTAAATATTTACGACCTTGCATGTCTGGGCATGCCTCTCTTGTCTCCTCACTTGATGGACAGCTTGGCTAGGCCTCATTCCACTTTTTACTGAAGCTTTGGAAAGTGAAATGGTAACATGATGGACCTAATTAGGGTAGAGAGGCAACCTAAATATGAAATCACTTTCCTTCTCCTTCCTAAATTTGTCACGAGGATAGCTTTTGGTCTGAGGTTTCCCAGAAGCGTTTATGGGAGCAAACAGCAGAGCTCGTGAGTTCCGCTGAAGCCAGAGAAGTGACAGTGCCTGGTGGGCCAGCCTTGAGTCAGCCGGCATCGGCACAGGGGAAGAATAAGAGCGCTTTTCTTTCTCGTTCTTCTCCGTTAACACCATGGGGCAGCTTCACCTGATTTGGCAGGTGACGTAGCTGACCTAGAGGAAATCTCATTTGCACAACATAGAGAAGGCTCTGTGCAGGTAATTCTCTTTCTGCAAAACATAGATGATTGCAGTATCAATTAACAAATCACAAGCGTGGACACATGGACCAGAGCTTGGCAGACTCATGCTTTTAATTAAGCAATCTTTTCATTAGGCAGGACTGTCTGTTGCTAGGTCTCTATGAGACCATCTTGGTCTCTATGTTCCCAGCTGTCTAGCTGAACACAGATGCTAACAGCATAACTCAGAGCTCACCAGCTGGGGCTGTGAAGACCAGTGTGGAATGCAAGGGGGCTGTGGCATATTCCTGGCAGGTCCTAAACTGGACTTGAAACGCAGACTTTCTTTTGTTCATTTATGAATCTGTTATAGAAGTTTCACGTCCTTTGGTTGCCTCCAAATCCGTGCTTGCTAAGAGAAGAAATAAAACCAAGGAGAGTCATGGCGAATTTAAATTTCCTTGCTTTTTATTTTTATTTTTTTGTTCTACAGATGACTAGATTCAGCTTTAATAATCTATCAGCCTGTTTGCTTTCATATCAAATATGGATTTTATTCCTCATCCTCATTATTTCCTGTAGATGGATTACAGTGTTCCATTCGGTTCTCTGGAACGGGAATTCCTTGCCTCCCTTTTGATCACTTCATGCCTTCTGTGTTCATTTCAGACCACAAGTATGCTTCTTCTTTAGGGAGAAAAAAAGCAATTTCCTCTGAGCTGAAGCGTGGCCCAGGCTTTTTATGAGACCCCAGTGCTCTGTTGTGCTTTCTTAATAAAGGAGCATTTCTGAGGTCTGCAGACAGTGCCTGGAACAGCTGCTAGTCCAGTGTCAGTGCCAAACCCAGCATCACCTACAGTCATGCCTCTTTTTCCATAAGGGTCTCTGTCAAACTAAGAAATGTGTTTTCTGATCAGTCGCCTTTGTCCCTCTCTTGGGTCCCCAGGCATCCAGATGTACCTCTGCAACCGAGAGCACTACGGCTACCTGCCCATCCCCCTGAAAGCCCATCAGACCCTGCAGGACGACATTGAGAGCCTCATCCACGTGCAGATAGAAGCAATGAGTGAGTGACCCCGGAGCCTGCACTGGCTCTGGTTCCGTAGCCACCATGAGCACACCCGACACTCCTCCCTTCGCCCAGGACTATAATCTCACAGCCACCTGTCTGCCTCAGCTGAAACATGGACATTCATTCACTCACCTATTCTTGAGCTTTTCCTGATGTGAAATGTGAATATGACAAAGTCTTTGCCCTCAGGGAGCACCCCATCCAGGAGGAGAGCTGGGTGCACAGCGAACGCATTTCACACAATATCGTAAGGGCTACGGGGGTGCGTCGTGGTGGGATTTAAAGTGCAACTTTGCTGCTTTTTGCTTACACGACTTTAGGCAGGACATTCACCTCTTTCGTTGTGCAGTGGAGTGATGGAAACTTGCAGAGTTTGGGGGGAAGATCCTCCACGATATATACAAAAAGTCTAGTAACAACAATAATTATGACTTCAACGTAATAACAGCTTATGATGTATCGTACTCATCAGTTTTGTGCGTTGTCTTATTAATCCTTACAATGTACCAGTAAAAGGGATTTATTGTCCCCACATTGAAGATGAAGAAAGTTGAGATGGAGGGAGTTTAAGTAACTTGCCCCAGATCATTCTGCTAAAGCAGTGGCAGATCGGCATTGAACCAATCTTACTACCCCCAAAACTCACATCCTTCAACACTGTGTTGTTACTGCCTGCAGGTCTAGCTTGAGATCAGGATTGGTAAATGCTCAATAATCAGTAGCCACACTAAGGAGGAAGTCACAGATCCCCACCCACCCACCCCCCCCCCCCCCCCCCCCCCCCCCCCCCCCGCCATGCCCAAGGACAAAGGTTGGAGATGGTTTTCCATAGGAGGAAATATTTGCACTGAATTTCTCATGCAGGGTCAAAGAAACTCACTTAATTATCACCAGAGCTTAGGACGTGTGTATGTGGGCAGTGGGCTGGCAGTGAGCCCAGCCAGCAGGACCTCTAAAGTATAAGAAGGTGTTTGGACTTTTCCTGAAGGGAGGGGAGCACTGAAGGGGACTTCGGCGGGAAAGTGTCAGGTTGGAGTCTGGATTTTGGATAGTCACTCTCATGGCTGGAGCTGGGCGTGGCAGGGAATGCTGGGTTCAGGCACTTTAGAGATGGCATTTTATCTAATTCTTGTATGTACCTTTGCTAGTTATAGTTTTGTTAAAATTTTAGATTCCGAGCTATAAAAGATAGAACATACTTGGAATAAGAAAATAATTGGAACACAAACGTAGGAGGGTGATAAAGCAGGAATAGAGGCTGGAGGCCCATGGAGGACTAACAGAAGTGTGCCGGTGATGGAATCACACCTGTCACGTGTCCCGGGCAGGAAGAACTAGATGTTAAAAGCACTTAGCACAACCTCTGGAACCCAACGGGCAGTAAACAAATAGCTGCTAATAGACAATACCAAGGGAAGCGTAGAACAGGCATTATATTCCTGTGCAAACACTGAATGCCTGCTTCCAATGGATGAGTCACTCGCGAGGATACTAGGGATTTAAAACATTTTATAACCGATTCTCTGTTTTGGGTGTTTACATTTCACTGGGCAGACAAGACAGACATAAAAAGACTCCAGTGATGTAGGGCTTTGTGAAAGGAACAGATGTTCAGTACAAGGGCAATGGGAGTTTGGAACAGGGAGGGGCTGCTGGGAGCTGCCATGATCTAGGAGAGCATCGCCTCCTGGTGGTTCTTAAGCTGAGCCTCGACAGCAGCAGGGGCTTTAAACAAAAGGAGTGACACACTGAGGACACCACAGGCAGGGAATATGCACTCAGTGAGGACACTGATCCACAAGCATTCTCACCCTGGAGGAGAGTTGGCTTTAAACAACAGAAGGAAGTAAAGTTTGAGGGTGGGGATGGCTCCCCTGTCATGGTCCTTGAATGCCCAGCTAGAGCAGAATGCTCCTCCTCAAAGCAGTGAGGAGCCAAGGAAGGTTTCAGAAGAGAGAACTGGGTTGTAAGTATTTATTAACCACTAACTATGTTCCAAGGATTGTTCAAGAGACTGGGGATATAGTGGTGAACCAAACTGGCAGAAGCTCCCATAGAGAAGTAGACAGTATATCCAGGAATCAGCCACATGAGTGAATATTTTGGATAGAGTATTTCAAAGAGAACAAGAGCACGTGCAAAGGCTGTTAGGAATGAGCCTGGGGTGCTCCAGGAACAGAAGGCCAACGTGATTGGAGTACACAGGATGAGGAGTGGAGTAGGAAGAAATGATGAGGTCATGGAGGGAGAGGTGTCCAGATCAGGCTGAGTTTTGTGGCCATAGTAAGGAGTTCAGATTTTACTCTAAGAGTAACAGAGTTGCATACAGAGCAGGAAGGGGGAGTGGTGTGATGTGACTGATGCATTTAGAAAGCTCTCTCAGACTGTGGCATGGACACTACCGTGTAGGGGACCTGTATATCTGTCTCTCTTGGTTGAGATGACGGGATTTGAGATGTGAGTGGTAGCAGGAGGTGATGGTAAGCAGGTACATTTAGGATATGTTTTGGTGGTAGAGCCAGCAGGACGTAGATGCTGGACTGGATATGGACTGGATGCAGCCCATGAGGAGAGAAAAGAATCAAAGATAAGTCCAGGATTTTGGCCTGGCATACCATTTAATGAAGTGGGAAAGTCTTCGTGGGAAAAGATTTGGGGAGAGATGTTTCGGTGATGTCAGTTGCTGATATTTATTGAACATCTGAATGGAAAGATTAGGAGTTACTTGGCTGTATGAGTCTGGAGTGCAGGGAGAGGCTCCAGCTGGAGACACACATTTGAGAGTCATTAACATTAAAAGGGTATTTGAAGACATGGAACAGCGTGAACTTGTTTAGTAACAGAACATCGAAAGGGGAGAGGAAAGGGAGGACAGATCCCCAGGGGACACAAACAGGCAGAAAGCTGAAAGGAAAATCTGAGAACTGTTCAAGAAAGAGCCAGATGCTGCAAAGAAGTCAAGTAAAGTGAGGGTAGGGAATTGATCTTTTCTTCTGTCAAGATAGAGCTCTGTGATGACCTTGATCAGAGGCACGTTAGTGCAGTGGTGGGGACACAGCCTGTTGGAGTGGGCTGAAGAGAGGACCACGGGGAGATAAGGGAACAGAATCTTGTTGGGATGGAGAATAGAGGAATAGGATGGTGGCTAGAAGGCAGTGAGAGATCAAGGCAGAGTTTTTGTGTTTTGCGTTGTTTATTTTTAAGACAGGATTTGAGTACGTTTGTATACTAATAGAAGGGTCCAACAGATAAGGAGAACTTGATGATGTAGAGGAGAAAAGATGATTATAAGGCTGAAGTCCTTGAGAAAACAAGAGGCCTTATAACCCAGGACAACATGGGAGAGGTTGCCCTAGATAGGACAACCGACGTGTAGAAGTCAGAACGTGTGGGTACAGATGCACCTGGGTTTGCAAACGTGAGGTCAAAGGAAAAGGCAGGTCTAATGTGACTTTGAATATTTTCTCTATGACATATTTAGTGCAGCTTGAGAGACATGTTGGAGATTTCAGGAGAGAGAAAAAGGCACAAAATAGATCTCTCAGAGCATAGGAAAGTAAATTGATGATGGAAGTACACAGTTGCATCATTTGGCAGTGTGGAGTGCCAATTTGACATCTGTGGTTATAGTTTCACAATGACTCGGTCAAAACAACTGTGTGAATTTCTCTTGCAGTATTTTTCTTGGTGCTGAGTAAGTGGACAGTTGAGTTTAACCAGCGTTGGGGTTTTATCCCGCAAGATCAATGGAAGAGACTCAGGGGTCTCTACAAGGACTGGTTAGTGTGCTGGGTTGGGTAGTAATGGAAGCAAAGGCATGAAGGGTATGGTGGGTGCAGGTGTGGTAGTGGGCCACTGAAAGGATGATTGTTGGTGCTGAGGTCTAGGACCTAGAACCTGACAGGCTGTTAGATGGACTACCATGTGGAGGATGAGGTTTCTAAGAATGACAGCAGGGAGAGTGAGACTATAAGCCAGAGGCCATAGTCATCAGTGGTTGAAGGGGCCTGATGAGGAGGTATGAAAATATGCTTCAAAGAAGCTGGGCATTTTGAAGGATGAAGGAGAAACAGTTTGGAGTGACTTGAGGGGTATGAGAAAAATCACCTGGACTGGTACATTGTATGCTGGATGGCAGGTGCTCCAGTGTAGACCAGTGAAGGTCACCCAGGAGCAAGGACTTAGCTCACCGAGCTACTATGAACCCAGACCAGTTGCCCAAGGCCAACTTGACTCCAATGACTACCAAGGACTAGCTTTGGGGGCAGGATAGAGCTTTGGGGTTAAAAGTTCAGGTGCAGGAGTCAGTCCTAGGTTTGAACATCAGTTCTATCAGCTCTGTGACCTTGGGCAAGTTATGTAAGCCTTTATTTCCTTCTCTGTAAAAATAAGGACAGTCTTACCTATCCTATGGTATATGTTGTGAAGATTAAGTAAATGTGCTTAAATATATCAAAAGAGAAGCCCAGAGTTCAGTAGTAATAACGACTCTGTAAAATAGCTATTATTCCTAGATCTTGAATCTATCCAGGAGCCAATGACACCAAATGGTGGTACAGGGAGTGAATGTGTATATAGAGGGACTCAGTGAAGGACTGGATACACTGTGAGTGATGGGGTCAGAAATGACCCGAAACAGAAGCTAGGATATACCTAACCTTCAAGTCTGACGTCAGCAAAGATACCTCCCTCCTCCCCACATAGTTAGTATCTCAGGTCTAATTCATCGTTCCTGCTTTTCCCTCTGGCTTAGTGCTCTGCCTTTAGCAGCAAAACCCAGGGATATTTCTCATAGTTTTGCTCAATGGTGGTTTTCAGGAGCCAGACACTTTGGGCTTTTTTCGGGACACTTCTCCTATGAACACAATGTCTGCCCATGTTGGATGGAAGAAAAGTGGTTAAAAGCAGTCTGTTTGGCTGAAATGTTAAAGCCACACAAACCTTGTGAGTGCCAAACAGAGACCAAGAGTATGGAAAGGGTAACTCAAAAAATAACCCCCTCCCAAGCCTAAGGCCCAAGGATGGGGAGCAGACAGCTCCTCAAACACCAGTGTGAACGAGGACTTTGTATGTTAAGTGTCTTCCTCTTAAAAACCTAACTGTACATGGTGGACCCTCCATAAATATTTGTTGATTTTAAAAGAAACTAATGAACAGGGTGGAACAGAAAGGAGCAAAACGTTCTGGGCTGAATGTTTTGTTAATGAAACAAAACACATGCCCTGTTTACACACACCAATGGGACCGTGAGCATCAGGGTTGAAGTAATGAAGCCGACTCTTGTGTTTGGCTTAGGAAACCTGTCTCGCTATCTTCTAGAACTTGACATTATTTGATTATAAGTGAAATTGGATGTCCTGCTTTCTCTTTAACATCCCAGTGAAGGCCCTGGCCACATGGCTCAGTTAGTTGGAGTGTTGTCCTGATGCCCCAGGGTTGTGGGTTTAATCCCCAGTCAGGACACATGTAGGAGACAGCCAGTGGGTGCATGAATGCGTGGAACAACAAATCAATGTTTCTCTCTCTCTCTCTCTCTCTCTCTCTAAAATCATTAAATAATTTTTTTTAAATACTGAGCTTTTTAAAAAAAAATCCCAGCGAAGTGTAAGTCCATTAAAAAATGCCTTTTTGACTTCCAGCCAAGATGGAGGCGTAGGTAGGCACACTGTGCCTCCTCACACAACCAAAAGAAGGACAACAACAAATTTAAAAACAAAAACAACCAGAACTGCCAGAAAATTGAACTGTATGGAAGTCCGACAACCAAGGAGTTAAAGAAGAAACACTCACCCAGACTGGTAGGAGGGGTGGAGACAGGCAGCTGGGCAGAGAGGACTCTCGGCAAGGTGGTAGCTGGTGGACCAGGCAGATAAACTGGGAGGAACAACTGGGGAGTGAGACAGACCACGCAACCCAGGCTCCCAGCTCCAGGAAATAAAGCCTCAAACCTCTGACTGAAAACACCTGTGGGGGTTGAGGCTGCGGCAGCGGGAAAAACTCCCAGCCCACAGGAGGGCTCATGGAGAGACCCACAGGGTCTTAGAATGTACACAAGCCCACTCACCCGGGAATCAGCACCAGAAGGGCCAAATTTGATTGTGGGTGGTGGGGGCAGTGACTGAAAACTGCAGAGAGCGGAGCTAGTGGCATTGTTCCCTCCCGGGCCCCTCCCCAAATACAGCATCACGACGCAGCGACGTGGGTTGCCCCTCCCTGCTGAACACCTAAGGCTCCGCCCCTTACTATATAACAGGCATGCCGAGACAACAAAAATGGCCCGAATGAAAGAACAGATCAAAGCTCCAGAAAAAATACAACTGAGTGACCAAGAGACAGCAAACCTATCAGATGCACAGTTCAAAACACTGGTAATCAGGATGCTCACAGACTTGGTTAATTGGTCACAAATTAGATGAACAAATGAAGGATACAATGAGGGAAATGAAGGAAAATGTACAGGGAACCAACAGTGATGGGAAGAAAAACGGAACTCAAATCAATGGTGTGGACCAGAAGGAAGAAAGAATCATTCAACCAAAACACAATGAAGAAACAAGAATTCAAAGAAATGAGGAGAGGCTTAGGAACCTCCAGGATATCTTGAAACATTCCAACATCTGAATCATAGGGGTACCAGAAGGAGAAGAGGAAGAGAAAGAAATCGAAAACTTATTTGAACACATAATGAAGGAGAACTTCCCCAATCTGGCAAAGGAAATAAACTTCCACGGAGTCCAGGAAGCTCAGAGAGTCCCAAAGAAGTTGAACCCAGGGAGGAACACACCAAGGCACATCATAATTACATTACCCAAGGTTAAAGACAAGGAGAGAATCTTAAAAGCAGCAAGAGAAAAGGAGACAGTTACCTACAAAGGAGTTCCCATAAGACTGTCAGCTAATTTCTCAAAAGAAACCCTGCAGACAAGAAGGGTCTGGAAAGAAGTATTCCAGGTCATGAAAGGCAAGGACCTACATCCAAGATGACTCTATCCAGCAAAGCTATCATTTAAAATCGAAGGGCAGATGAAGTGCTTCCCAAATAAGGTCAAGTTCAAGGAGTTCATCATCATCAGGTTCTTTTTATATGAAATGTTAAAGGGACTTATCTAAGAAAAGGAAGATCAAAAATATGAACAGTAAAATGACAACAAACTCACAGTTATTAACAACCACACCTAAAACAAAAACAAAGACAAAAACAAACTAAGCAAACAACTAGAATAGGAACAGAATCACACAAATGGAGATCACATGGAGGGTTATCAACAGGGAGTGGGTGGAGAGAGAGGGGGAAAAGGTACAGGGAATAAGAAGCATAAATGGTAGGTAGAAGACAGACAGGGGGAGGTTAAGAATAGTATAAGAAATGTAGAAGCCAAAGAACTTATAT
>VMDR010009336.1:0-33746 GCA_007922815.1 Macrotus californicus
ACAGTTACTTTGCAGTGATTCATAGTTTATAGTGGAAGAAATATACCATTTTGAGGAGTAATATGCCAGATACTACACAAGGCACTTTGTATATACTCCCTCTCATTAATAATATCTAAGTAAGAAACAAGTACATTATCTCTGACTGCTGATGAGGAAATGAAAGAGATTTGAACACTTGACCAAGGTTTTACTTAATTTTCTAGAAATTTTACTCTGATTTTTAAACAAAAACAGTGTTATATATAAATAATAATGAATACTGATATTCAACTGTATCCAAAAATTACTATGAACATTGCCCTTGCTAAACTACAGCCCTACGTGTGATACTGTGTTGAATTCTCTACAGTGTATTCAGTGAGACAGAGTATGGGGTGAGCATCACTTGTGATAAGATTTAGGTGATCACCCAGGGAGGAGGGCCAGCACTACAACCAGGACCCAGTGCTGCGGAGGGAAAGGGACACACCAGAAAACAGGCACACACCTGTGGCTTCTACCACACACACTGTAAGTAATTCTGTATGTAGCCAGCAGTATTCTATAAATTAAATGATTAGAATTTAAGTGGCGAAAAGTTGGCAGTGGCCAGAAGAGGATACCAACCTGTGTTTAGAAGAATGTCAACTCATATACAGGTGTTCCTTATCATTGGAGGGAAAGAAATTGTCACTGAATTCAGCTACCCAGGGAGCAAGCTCTTTGACAGCAGTCTGACAGATAAAGAAGTAGCCAGCCAAATCAGAAAAGTCAGCACAGCCTTCAGCGGGCTGGCAGACAGAACAGAATGCCAACGTGGCATTGATCTACCAATCAAAAAGGGTAGCTCCCGGTGCCACACCCACATGGCAGCCCGGCGGTAAAGATCTGTCATAAACCAAGTCTTGAGAACTGGTCGTGGGAATCACAGAGGCATACTTCACTAAGGAGAGTCATGTAGCCAACAACCAAGTGCCAGAACCTATTATGTGACCCCCA
This sequence comes from Macrotus californicus, assembly GCA_007922815.1. Classification (NCBI taxonomy): domain Eukaryota; kingdom Metazoa; phylum Chordata; class Mammalia; order Chiroptera; family Phyllostomidae; genus Macrotus; species Macrotus californicus. The sequence continues at coordinate 982 of VMDR010009336.1, forward strand.
TGTGAAGCCAGGGGCACTACGGTCACATCACATAAAACTCAGGCTTAAAAGTCAGGCAGACCTGGGTCCTGAGCTGGCTATGCCACTTACTAACTGGCCAGTCCTAGAGAAAGTGACACTCTGAGGATAAATGAGGGAAATGCTTCACTTTTCTGACAAAGAGGAAATGAGAGAGCCTGGGTAAGATGTCTAGCCCATGGCAGGTGCTCAGTAAAGACAGTTATTTGTGTTACTAACCATTCCATCAGCTCGAAAGTGTGGTTCTCAGTAGTATTGTATCTTGAATCTTAACCAGATACAGGATAAAAATGTGATACCACAAAAGGCGCTGCAAGGTGACCAAATTCAGGCAAGTCCTAAATGCACACTGAAGCACAGCACGTAAGAGGGTGCTTTTCCCTGCAAAATGCTGATAGGCAGCACCTACCGCCGCCACCAAGCTAGAAGATGCGTTAGGATGGCTCCCCTGTAGCAACAGTCTCAGACAGACAGTGAGAAGAAAGGCTGGATGCCAGTAAATCAGATCTGATCGTAGCTAAGACAGCCCTGTGCCACAAATCAAGAAACTGTTTTCAGAGCAAATAACATTGCAGAAACTGTCCATCACAGTGGTCTCTTCTATCGCGTCCGCCTTTCAGGGCTAGCTAGCATCATCACAGGCAGCATCACCTTTGAACCTGAAGGACAATAAAATAAAACATGTTCCAGCAGTCCATTGTGAGTAAAGGAGAAAAGCATGCACTGAGAGTTATGAGTATTCACACATCGACCTGAAAAAAGGAAGAGACGTATACCAGAGCCTGATTAAAGATATATATTTGAAGGAACATTCAGGGGGGGAAAAAGTGTGGCTTCCCTCAGACAAGTGTTTTACACATTTGTCCACAGAGTCCAAACCAATACAAAATAGTGACCCTGATGGACACTAAATTTTCAAATACCTTTAGATAAGACTTTAAGACCCAGGGACTTTTCTACCCACGCACACAAAAGTCTTGGTGGGAAGGCGTCCCGACATCACTCAGAATCACACCAAACTTCCAAGACCCGTCCACACAACCATTGGGTGTGTGACAATGTGAAGTCGAAGTTCCAACATGCGTGTGTGTGCCACGAGGCTCAGCCGAAGAAAGGTCACCAGAGACAGGTTGAAGCAACCTTCAGTCATCGTCTTCCACCGGAAGTGCAATCTCTTTCCAACCTCCTGCCTCTCGAGGGAGGAGAGCTCACCGGGCCAGGTCTAAGAAAATGTCGACAGCTCCACCTTCCTCAGCTGTGGCCTGCAGAGCGTAGGACGTGTGGTCTGTGTCCTCTGAGCCATCTTACTTTTCTTCTTTCTTTCCCACTCTGTTCACCGCACCCACTGAAGGTGAGGTGTCTAGAAAACTACCCAGAGTACTTTGCTCATTGTCAGGAGGAAAATATTACAAATACACACATATACAGGCATGTGTGTGTGTAAGCACATATATGCACATGTATCCGTATATATGTATATAGGTACATATACATATGTTTGTGTCTATACTTATATGCAATTACATATGTATATACGTATACTACATATGAATAAATTTACACACATACACACATATACATACATACAGTATATGGCTTCATTTAGACCTATTCCACTTTGGTTGGCATCTCTGCCTAATTGGGGAGGAGTGAATGGATATATATATATATATATATATATATATATATATATATATACACACACACACACACACACACACAAATATATATATATATTTCCCATTGCAAACATCACATGTAAACCCCCTCACATGATCAAATGCATGTTCAGCAAGAGCAAACAGAAAGAGACATGGAGTAGCCACAAATGGCTTTACTTTGTCCATCTCTAAATCCAAAACTGTACTTGAATGCCTGCTACTAAAATATTAGGTGGAATAAATATTTGTGTGTTTTTGTGTATTGTCCAGACACTTAATCACTCTGTAAGCATATGCAGCAAACTTACATAGGTAAAACTCACCATGATTTAAAATCACAACAATCGGAATGTCTATTGTCATAGCATTTTAGAATGTTCGAACTGGCCTCTGCCCCTCAGCTGTGGTGCAGTGAGTAGGCAGCAATTGTGCCTCAGACAGAATAACAGACACGTAACCAAAAGACCTGTTTTGGTGTTTGTTTTTTGTTGTTGTTTTTTTTGAGTCCCAGCTTTACCATTCCCTAATTCTAGAATATCGGAAAGGAAGCCCCTCATGCTATGAAAGGCAGAGAATCACGTGTACTTTGCCAGGGTGCCATGAGGCATGAGTAAGAAAAACACTTTGCAAATGTTAAAGCACTCTACAAAGAAGAACTAGAAAAACAGTCTTTTTGACTACTCTGCAGTGGATGGTACTGGTGTCATTATCCCAGCTTCACAGTGAAGAAACTCGGGGAGGCCATGTGACAAGTGACATTCTGCAGCCTCCAAGCTGGTGCCTTGCTGGCTGATCCCGCTCGCCCCTCTGAAAGCACGGCTCCTCTGTTTTATTATTAGTTATTAAGATCATATATTTTAAAAGGCCTTTGAAGCAAAGGACAAACACAACTTTTTCAAGTTCATGTTTTCATGATAGGATGAGCTATGTAATACACCTAACACATCTAAGGAGATTATTTCTAAAGCGTTCAAGTGCAAAAGCTAGGGTGGAGGGCAAGCAACGAACAGCCTGTGAAGACAGGTGACAGTGGCCGCCTGTGAGCTTTGACCTTTGCAGGAAAGCAGCCTGGCAAAAGTAATAAGGGAAGAACATTTCATGCAGAGGGAGCACCCGAAAAAGTTGGGAAAAGACTTAGTTGGAGGCGAGTTAGGAGTTGTCGCACAAGTCCCGGGGAGAGAGGGTGGCAGTGTAGCCTAGAGCCTTTGTGGCTGGCCCCAAAAGCGGTGGATGGAGCAGAGATGTCTTTCCGGAGTAAAGTAACCTAGACTTGGGGAGGGGAACTTAAATTTTGCATTTGAGCACCTGTGTGAATGCTTTGTAAGTAATAATTAGAAACACTGAGATGATCTAGTTGAGGAAACTATCTAGATAGAACAGATGGTATGATAGAAGGTTTTTAAGATGAATTTTTATTGTGATAAAACACACAAAACAAATTTTTCCATCTTCACCATTTTTAAGCGTACGGTTCGGTGGCATTAAATAAACTCACACTGTTGTGCCACCGTCACCGCCATCCATCTCCAGAACTCTTCACATCTCGCAAAGCTCAAACTCTGCATTCATTAAACTGTAACTCCTGCCCCCACCTCTTCGCAGACCCCAGCAAATGCCACTCTACTTCCTGTCTCCATGAATTTGACCAGTACTCTAGGCATCTCGTGTAAGTAGAATCAGACAGTATTTGTGCCTTTGTAATTGGCTCATTTCACTCAGCATAGAGTCCCTGAGGTTCATCCATGCTGCAGCCTGTGCCACAGTCCCCTCTAGAAGAAGATATCCGTATGATGTGGCCGTGCAAAGAGTGATGGAGTCTGCAGCACATCTCTCTGGGCCTCAGACTGAAAGGAGCAGGGAACAGCTGGGCTCAGCTCAGCTCTCTCGTGGAGTTTTAACTGAAGGGCTGACATGTACAACCATTGGGACTGAGCGGGAGAATCGAAAAACACCTCCAGGTACCCACAGCCATTTACTCTAAGACACACTGGGTAAAGTGACCATTACCCAAAGACTCTTCTCCCTGACGTATCTAAGTTTCCCCAGGCTGCTGGCATTGGGGTGAGACCCCGTGGAAATCAAAATATTTCACTCGAATCTCTCCCCAAACATGAAGCCGCACCCAGACAATAGCAAAAGTGAAGCAATATCAACTTCTATACAAGCCACGCCCCACCCCCCCCACTCCAAGGGCTTTAACATAGCACTCTGTAATTTCCAAGCTTGCATTTCCAATTCTGTCAGTTTCCCAGAAAATGGAGGTTACCAAAATGATTGTTATTATCCCCAACATTCGGTAACAGAAAAACAACAGGGCTGTGTCCCGTATTCGTCCCCCACTGCCATCTAGAATACACTTGCAAACAATTTCTATCACTGCCTGATTCACCCAGGAGGGGCCTACTGACAATAGTACCCCCCCACCCCCACCCAAAATGGAAATCTTTAATCTCCAAATACTGGATGAAGGAAAAATTGTAGAAGACTTTGAAAGGAAGCTAATAATTTAGCTTTGAATGACTGGCTGGCTATTTTTCTGCTATTTTATTTCCTTTGATTCCTAATCTCACAAAGGACTGTAGTTCAGATGAGAGTCTTCGAAGACAGGAAGGTAAGACTAGGTCATTATTTTGCCAGTAAAGCGCTAGCAGGAGGAATTCTGGTGAAGACTTTATTTGCTTATTCCCAACAGCCAGATGACAACAGCTAGATGATATGATGTCTGCGGCAGACCGCAAAGAATTCTGTGCCTCTGTTCACAACAGGTGCTGGACAAGCAGAAAAGGCCAAGTCACAGTACCAGGTTCTTTACACTCCCCAGCAGCTATAACAGCCAGTGTAGTATAATTAAACTAAAATAAAATCAATACACCTCTTCATTAACATTCTACCTCACAAACGTCAGAATATTGCCCATGAATATCTAATGGCAGTTCCCCCTCACGAAGGTCTGTTTTGAAACCTCTGCCAGACTGAAACTGAGCTCCCTGATCACATCAGCGAGCAGACTTATTTTAGGAATAAGGGATTCTTGTCTTAAATCACGACGACATTGGCCGTGTGGCCCAGTAGAGTGTTTAGCCACTGCGGAAACCACCGCACCCCGGAAGTCAGACTGAATAGCAGGGCTTGACATCATCTGGGCACAAGCGAAGGGTTGATGCTACAGCAAAGCCTCAGAAACTTACATGAATGGAAGGAATCATACCACGGCTCCTGTGTGGGTTCCAGGCAGAGGTGGCCAGCAAGGGATCCTGCAAGGCGGATTGTCTGCAGCGCTGCTCGCAAAGGCCAGTGAGGGGCTGGGGGATGGCTAGGCAACCTGGGAGCCTCTGGCTACTGAGCTCAAACAAGGCAGAAAAAGAAAAAAAATCCCTTCTTTCCGGAGGGAAATATCTGCAGGGAAGTTTTCCCAGGCATTGCTCACTATGATAATTACATTTGACATTTTAGGAGCAGGATGCAATAGCTAAAACATATAAACGTAAATGACTTGCAGTAAGAAATATAAATGGGCACACAGTCAAAGACCCACTGCCCCTCTTCTGAGGAAACGTGCCTCCAAAGTCTCTCACAGTGGTAAGTTAAAAAAAAAAAGTTCTGCAACATATCACAGATTTTGAGGAGGAAGCTTTTTGCAAACTGTATAGAAAATAAAATATCTAAATTGTGATGAGTAACTTAATAAGATAACAATATATTTCTCTACTACATGCAGGAAAAAATTTAACACTGAAATCCAATTAGACACTACCATTCACTAAGTAATAGGTAGGTAATAACAGAATATTAATATTATTACCTTAAGCAGAAAAATGTTTTAATCAGATATGTCAAACTCATGGTAAATGAACTCTTCATAGCACCATACAGAAAAACAAGAAGGGCATGGAGAGAGAAGAAAGGAAAGAAAGAAGGGAGGGAGGGAATACTATATTTGATACATTGAGACAAGTTGTTATGGTTAGTTCAAACATCAAACTCATCACTTGATAAATAAAAACAAATTATTTAATGTCTCTAAGCCTCGGGATCTTACTCTGCAGTACAAAACGGATAGAAAAGGTTCCTCCCTCATAGAACTGTTGTGAGAACTAAAAAAGTAATTACACGTAAAAGATTAGGCTCAATATCAGGTACAGGCACCTACTCAATCATTCTCACTGTTTACATGTCAAATGCTTGTCACAAGGCAATTAACCTTCAAACTCTCTTGATATCATTAAGAAGAGTTGAAATTTTTTAGCATTACTTATTAACATTCTTTTTTTAGTGCGATGTCCCATTACATCATGCGTCAGATACCGTGCTTATGTATTTCTGTCTTTCTAGAAGAAACCCCTAAAGTTTTATAATACAAGCTACACTTTCATTTTCAAAAGGAACAGAAACCACTGTAATTGAGGCGGAAGTATTCCGACAATAATGCTCAACTGCAGGGAAGCGAGGCTGAGCTAATCCTCACTCTCCTCTTGGAGGAAGCTGATAGCTATGGAGCCGTCAGGCCGCCTGCCCAGGGAGCCGCAGTGTGGCACAAGTCCCCCTGCCCCCTGCTCTGGAGTCCTCTCTAGCACGTGAACAGGGTTCTGTCGGCAGGCTGGTTTGAGTGTGTGTGTGTGTGTGTGTGTGTGTGCACATGTGTGTAGTTGCATCCTAGGAACAGGAAACAAATAGCCAAAAAGGTTAAAATAAGAGAGAAAAGTTAATAAGCTTGGAAAATCAATTCAGATATGATAACTATCTAATAAGATTTTCAGGGGGGAAAGAACAAAGAAAAAAAGAGGAGGAATTTTTTTTTAAATAGGGAAAAACATCCCAGAGCTGATGACTTTGACTGAAAATCTACCAAAGTATCAAACAGAACTGTAACCTTACCCAGCCTTGTGAAATTACAAACACCAAACAAATGGGAAATATTTTAAAATCTGCAAAAGTGGTGGGGAAAACCTATCACAAAAGGGAAAGACTGAGACTAGTATGAGAGTACTCATGAACAACCCTGGATCATTGAAAAACAAATGCACTATGACCTGTTAAGTTCCAAGGAAAAATTAGCTTAAGCCTCTGTATCTCCACCCACCTACATATAAATAACATTTTAAGGTAAATGTTAACCAGAGCACGAAACACATTCACAGTAATGAAGGACGCAGATGTAAATCCCCCATACACGCTTTATGAGAAAATTACAGAAAGGACTTCAGGAAAAAGAGTAAATAGAAGCACACTAGCCTAGCGGCATCATGAAAAAATACTAAGACGGCAGGTGTGCAAGCCCAGAAATAACGTCTTTAAGATGAGAATAGACTCCATTTACTAAAACCCACAATTTTCCCACTGTAAGACCTAATGTCATGGTGGAGAAGACATATTCATTGCGTCGACAAGTATAAAGCAATTAGAAACTCCAAGAAAAAAAAAAATTGAAAGTTGTGCCCTAAAGCCATGTTCTACATTTGAAGCAAACTGATACTTCAACCTGATTCTGAGAAACTAACTGGGATTTTTCTTAAGAGGAAATATTCTTTGACCGTGATTCTTGGACATGCCCCTTTGAGAAGCAAGAGTTCAGTTCCACAGAATTGCATTCTTCTCCGAAGGTGAGACCCTAACACGTACTTGATCGTGATATCGTGTTATTTATTCTCAGTTTCCAACAATTTACATAGATAAATCCTGAAAATGTAAAAGTAATTGAACTAAAAGTAGAAAGAGAGAAAGGAATCTAGAGGTATTAATTTTCTATTGAAGTGAGAAACTTCAACTGAAAATCTAAAAGTCTTATATATGGGTAAAGTTGATCCAAGGTACAAACATCAAGTTGGAAGAGAAGTAAGTCCTGGGGATGTAATTACATCATGGCAACTACAGTCAATAATACTGTATTGTATATTTGAAAGGTGCTAAGAGTTAAAAGTTCTCAGCCTAAGAAAATAAAATGTGTAACTATTTGGGGCAATGGATGCTAACCAGATTTACTGTGCTGACCATTTTGCACTATAAACATATATCAATTCATAATGTTGTCCACCTGAAACTAATATAACATTATATGTCAGTTATTTCTCAATTTTAAAACAAAAATTACAAAATTAAAAATTACACATATTATACAATATTATAAAATTATATGTATATATATTATTTTGGAGGAGAGAGGCAAGAATGTGTGAGATAAATTCCTCTTTCGTGATTGGAATGCAGTTGATACTAACTAAAGTTGATAAATTAGGAAATATACGGGGTCCGGCACAAATAATGCACACCCTTTTTTTATTACAAAATCTTCTATTACAAAATTATAAGCATGTAATTCTCTAACATAACAATATCACACTCAAGCACTCCATGTGATATTTTAGGTGAAGTGTCCAAATTGACACTATAAACTATGACACGCATATATTATTACCCTACCGACCACACTCAAGCAGGCCTTATGTCTGCCGGACCCTGTGTATAATGTTATAAATATAAAAGAGAGAAATCTGGAACCGATTCTGGGAGGCCGTACACTTTTCATCTAATAACAATCTGCACGCTTAGAGGTTTCCACATCTTAATTAACAATAAAGTACAAGAATGAATAAATATATGTGAACTATATGCTTTAGTGGACAACACGTCTCCCAGAGAACACGGAGGAACTGAAGACTAGTCTCCTCCGGTGGAAGGCTTCCAAGAGAAGTGTTAGCAGGCACTAATTCACTCTGATGGCAGCAGCACAACGAGACAGGCACGGTTACCTGTCGTTGCCACCTTCCCCTTAGAGCTTGCTCAGTGCCACTCTCCTGCTCTCTTTTCCAATTACCTGGTCATAACAATAAAAATTAAAAATACCTTACTATTCCTTATACGTTGTCTTTATTCAGTGATCCTTTTTCTGTCCTTAAAGTTTGAGTGGACTATTTTACTTTTCTTTTACAGAAAGTGAAATTAAGTTGTTTAATTTGGAATCCTGTTCCCAATTGATTTTTCTCTTACCCAGGAGCTGCCAATCAAAATGAAAATGATCTTTTTGCTTGAACTCAGTAAACATTACTGTCCTCTAGACCCCATTTTTTTCCAATCGGAGAATTTACCTTTTCAAAGAAGCCAAGACTTCTTTGTCCTCAGAGAAATCATTTTACTCTATCACTCCAGGCAATGTTTCAGTATTCAGTGATTCCGCCCTTATGTTAATAGGTTTTATCTCCTTGATAAGTATGCAAATAAGTTCTGTAGTTCTCAAATTCTTTATAGGAGGAGGTTCAAGTTAGAAAATTTCAGCCACTGAGACATCTTAACTCACACACTTTGACAAGTGTGTTAATAATGGTATCCTTGAATTAATTAGGACTCTTGATTGCATTGCACCATTTCCTTGATAAGAGTGGTTTGAATCCAAGCTGTCTTTCAAACTCGGTTTCTCCCTCTGTAAAATGGGGATAACACCACCAATTCCACAGAGCATATCCTTGACCATCCTATCTAAAATGGCAGCTCCATCACTCTCTTTCCCCTTTATCTGAGTTACTTTCCTTAACACAGCACTTATCCCTAGCTGCCACTGCTGTCCCTATCCACTCTTCTCTTTGTTTATTGCTTACCTCCCACATCAGACTACAAATTTCTCCAGGACAGGGCTCCACCTGCTTTGTTCACACCTGTATCTGCAGCCCTTAAAACAATGCTTGGTGCCTATCAGTAAATGTTTCTTGAAGGAATGGCCGAAGAGCGTTGCTGAATGATTAAAATGAGATAATGTATGTAAAATGTTTAGCACTATTAGAATATAAATATTCCCTAGGCTTTCTTAATAAGCAGAACTAGTAAGTTTATTGGGTTTTTTGCCTAGAGGCAGCAAGAAAAAAATTACTGAGAAACTAAGGGCTCCATGAACGAATGAAGTTTGGATGCCCCTGCAGTATGAGTTACAGACAAACCACATTATCACATGGAGACCAGAAAACAAAATTCGGAATTTGCCCAGAAGTTCTAACCTATGATGAGATTGGCTGGTGGCCCACTGAGAGAAGACTATTGTCATTGAAAAGATATTCAAATAACCAGAGAGGCCTGAATAAGCTTCTTGGACGCTGAATCAAAGAGTGGGCAAACGAAACTCTCAGAGGGCATTCTACCCCAGAAGAACAACCCTGGACTGCAGGCCATGCTCCCCCTGTGAACAATGGAAGAAAGAAAAGATCCTCTGGGCACACCGTGCCAACTCTAAACTGTGCGACTACTCATGCGAGACAGAACCAAGAGGCAGGAGGTGAGCAGGGATTGGTGGCGGAAGGGGAAGGAGGAGGCTGATAATACGTTCGTGGCAATTCGGGATTTCATGCTCGTTGGTACTCTGCCCTCAATCACCTGCTGTAAGGTCTCACAGTAATAAAATAATAGCGGCTTTGGAATTCAACATCTGAGCGTTCCCTGTCATATGTGTGTGCTTCAGTGCTCTCAACCAAACATCTAAGTCCTGTATTTCTTCATTAAAAGACATTCATCTGAACTATATGTAAATATATGTAAAGTGCTGCTTCTTACAGTCTGGCTAGACAATAAATCTTTCCCAATCTCTTTTTAAAAATATATTTTCATTGGCCTGTGTGCATGTGTGAGTGTGTGTGATTGAATGCAGGTCCTTCTACCGAGCGTTACCCCTTCCTGCCCTACCCCAAGGCCTTGCTCGCTGTCAATTGCCCGAGTAGTCAATTTGGGTTTTTTCTTTGGTTCAGGCTTCTGGAACACAAAAGCATTGCTCCACTTCCCACGCCTGATAGTTATCCAGTCAAATGGGGTCACGATTTTTTAGCCCCCCTCTCGTCCCCCAAAACACTGCGTCCCCCACCAGTGCCAGGGAGGCATTTATCAGTCTGTGTCTTACGTTTTTCCCTATTCATCGGCTTTTCTCCAGTCATTCACTTTAAAAAAAAAAAAAAGACCCACTCTCCCACCATTTCTAAACATCAGGAGGTCTGCAAACCTAAGACAGCACCTGGGCTTCGTCTTTGCTGTGGTAGGAACAGCTCACCATCAGGGTCCCATGAAGTGACTTATTTGTAGGCATCAGGAAGAAAATGTAAGTAGGCTGAACCGCACTGATATCAAATTGCTATTCTCCATTTAAAGTTTTCTCTTCCCTGGGGGGTGGGGGCTGGGGGGTCGGGGGTGGGCCAGCAGGCCAGGTTCAAATCCTAGCATCACCATTTATTAACTGTGTCACCTTCAGAAGGACCCTGACATCTCCTGATACCCAGTGTCCTCATCCGCATGATGGTGACATAACACCTTCTTCACCTGATGGCGAAGACTGAATATCAGTGAGTGACAGGTGGAACACAGCGTCATTTCTCTTCTTGGATTGCTTATTCTTGATACTGATAATTATCTGCCAATCAATCAAACCCTTCAGTTATCAGTATGGTCCTGAAACAACACAAGTGGAAAGACACAGATCACAGTGGTCTTATTGGTATCATGAGCAAGTTCTAATTCTTCCTCAGAGCCACGCTCCCGCCCTTTGGCGACTCTACAGTCCCCGAATCTAACAAAGCAGGCTAATGAAAACAAGCTCAAGGAAAGCGGGCTTGTGTACACAGATACCCTAACTTCTGAGCCTGACCCTTCAAACGCTTTGTTCCCATACACGTTGAAAGCTCATCGTTAGAAGATCAGCGGTCATGTGAGATATTAAAAATACTCCCAGTGGAGTCTGGAGCTGGCGTGGATGACACTCTTGCTCAAGGCTCCTTTTCACTTCATGATTGCACAACTCTTATCGAGAGAGCTTCTAAAATGCCCACGGTACCAAACAACTTTCCCACAGCAGTGTTACTTAAACACGGGGTTTGATTTACCTGGAGAAGCTGAGACCGTCCTCATTATAAACCAGAAGGAGAGAAAAACACTGCCCTGGAAATCAGAAACTCAGAATGGAAGCCCCACGTCTCTGATCAGCCATCACCTGATATGAAAACTGTGGGCTGAGCTCAGCACACTCCTGTTTCATTTCAGCTTTGAAATTCCCACCACAGGGCCATGGACGACAGCAGGCCCTACAGGAACTCGTGAGAACCGCCGCCTCTTCAGAAGCAGCTTTGCCACTTTCAGCACTGTTTATCCCCGAGAAAGGGCTGGGGGTACAGAACAATAATTAAAGAAAGAAACAACAGAAGTGGATCAGGATCAAAAGGTGCTCCCTGCTCTCTCTCTGTTCTGCAAGAATGACTTTAAGCAACTGGTCAAATATGTACCTTTGTGCACCAGAAACATTCAGAGAAGGACTCGTGGATATCTGGAAGATAGTGATTCTCCACATTAATGATGCTGTTTTTGGGGGGAGGGGCTCAGAGATTCTCTTGACTGCTGGCTGCCATAGTCATCTTTTCTTCCAGCCAGCACACACATTTCCTCCTCACACACCCCAGAAAGTGGTTAATTAGCATCGTCGTGGGCCCAAAATAAATAGGAGACTAGTCCTCGCTGTTTAAAGGCCCAGATTATTTTAATATTCCCAGAGTAACCAAGGCAACCAGAGTTTAAGAAACACAGTATTACTGCCAATAAAACTTTCTAATTTGTTTGATTTTTTTAGGACAGTTATTCTTTGAAACTCAAAAAAAAACAGTGTTAAGTTTTAATGACACTTGGAAAAATTTTCAGAATTAACTTCCAGCTTTATAATCTAAGCCTGCACCAATAAAATTTTAATCATCATCTAGCATTTAACACACACACGTGCACGCGTGCATGCACAGTATATTTACATGCATATCTCAGAAATGCCACATCTTTAGCATGCATTTATAAGTAGGCCCAAAGAGAATTTTTCATAGAAATGTTAATAATTTCCATCAAATTCCTCATGTACTGCATGACATTTGCATATAACATTTTAATTAACTACCTATTCAGGAAACACTTGGGTACTTGCACAATCCAGCGTGATTAATACAGCGTTAGTGTGAGGACATAGTAAAAATTGTCTAATAAACCCTTCCTCAACATGCTTCCTATTTTCAAAGCACTGAGATTCAGCAGCCTGATGGAAATGCTCCAATCTGTTCTGCACAAGATCTGGCCTTGTCTGGCCCTGTGTGATTTAGGCAAGTCTCGCGGGAGACCCTACAGCTGTGAGGAAAGAAAGCAAGAGCACAGGGCACTCTGCAGGCCCCAGAAGCTGAGTCAGAAATAGACCTGGGTCCTTCCTCCTGAACAAATACTGGAATTATGATTGTTATGGAGAAATAACTCTAGCAGAGGGGAAAGAAGTTAAAGATGGCCCTTTCCTAATAATCACTACCATTTATTCATGCCTACTATGTGCCAGCGCTGTGCACCCCACAAATTTTATGTGATTCCTTCTCCAAATGCCCCTGACAAATATGCATGAAAACGCCATTCATCTGATGGGAAACCTGAAGCTCAGAGGTAAGGGGCAGGGAGTTTTTGCAACTACAAAGTCACACAACTTCAAAGACTGCCCCCACATCTCTCTTTCAGTGGCACTGAGTTGGGAAATCTATAATATGTTAATAGAGATTTTTATATTTTGACTTGATAGACACAAGAGGTTTTGAGATCCTCACTCATCCACTCACCACGTCTCAGTACAAGGAACTTTGAAGAGAGAAATTTCTCCACGTGAGGCTGCCCCAGGGGACCCGGAGGTTAGAGTAAAAATCGGGTGGGCAGAGAAGTCTGGCAGTATGTTGGCCATCAACAGGCCCACATAAGAGACAGAAAAGAGGTGGGCAGACAATTGCTACAGCTTCCTTCGCAACTACTCCATCCTTCAGGTGGTGGTCATCAGTGGTGGCACATTTCTCCTGGGTTATGTTTTACTTTGCTTTAGGTTGCTTTGTCTATTCAACTTTCCCTTTGCATGGCTGGGTTAACAGGTTAATTCCTGTTGTGTTCAGTCTTGGTGGAACTCATTACCCTACTTGCCATTACCAAGGCCAAAGTTAGAGCTCACCTTGCAGCCCTCACTCTACAAGGTCAGGGCATGTATGGGTGAGAGAGCTCACACCTCTCCATTCCCCAGGGTGTGTGTGGCCTTGACCCTGCCTATCAGATATTCCTGCCCAGACTTTGACTCTGGAGCAAGACTGAAGGAGTGGTCAGCCTTTATTCACAGCAGCTACACCAGTGTCTGTGGGCAACCAGATTTCTGCCCAGAAGTAGCCAAGTTCACACTGTGCTGTCCCTGCCAAAACATGGGGGGCTGCTTTCTCAAGGCCTGCTAGGTATGTTTGTAAAAATCTGATTCTTCAGCTCCCATCAGTTCTGCACAGCTTCCCAATTAAAGCAGCCAGCATTGATTTCTGTTGCTCGCAATCAGGGAAATACACACACACACACGCCTTCTACATGGTGGTAGACTGCATCATTATTCTTAAATCTCAACCAAGATGGTCTTAACCTTCCCCTTGACCTGACTAAATTTTAGAGAGCCTTCTTGCTGACACTGGGCCTCTGAACCCCCACTTTTTAGAAGCATTTACTTTAGAAAACTTGTACTTGTACATTCCTTCTCTGCCCCCTTGAGATGTCAACCTTTTTAAAAGTTTAACCCTCTTCCCAGTGTTTTAACCCTAGACTGTTTTCTCAAGGACCTGGGAATCACCACTTTGACATGTGATCCTCAAGGAAGATGGGCCCCTACCTCTCAGACTCTGTGAAAGGGGAGAGATAGAAACCTAAAGGAGATAAGATCCCATTGCTCCAACTTGTAAAACTGCCTCCTGACATAAAGATATGAAAGTTTTCTTTTCCTTTTGGTGGAGCCAATGAGCAAACATAGATGGTCAATGATCCCCACACCCAGATCCCAGCTCTTAAAACCCTCCTACCCTTTATTCGGAGCTGAGTGCAGCCTGGGGTCGGGCCTCCTTCTCCCATTGCAATAGCCTTGACTAAAACCTTCCTTGCCTGTTTAACTTTGCTTAGTGTAAATTCTGTTTGAACAATATCCACTGCCCCTACTAGACAGAAGACCATATTCCTCACCCCTAGTGACGCCATACTTGGCCAATGAACTTGCTCTAGTCAATGAAAAGTGAGTTGAAGGGATATGCCACTTCCAGTTAGTCACTCTGGGACCTCACCTAGAGTTTGGCCCATCTCCTGTTTCCCAGATAGAGGCTGATCTATCCAAGTTCTCAAGACAACAGGAGCACAATCACAGCTGACCTATGTATGTACATAGCACATAAGCAAGAGATAACATCTCAGGAGTTACAAGCCACCAAGATGTTGGTATCTTTTGTTACTATAGCACAACCAGCCAGCTTAACTAGTCACACACCCTTTCTGGCATTTGCCATTGCAAAAGGGGAAGTTCTGGAATGAACCAATTGTCTCCTAGAAGCTGGCCCTCTGACATTGCTTTCCACAAACTAGTTGTGAGCTTCAGAAGTCCTGCTGGACAAAATACCCCAGAAGGGATACAGGGTAAACTATGGGCTTTTAAAAGCAGCCTGTGTACTGCAACAAAAGCATTACGCTTGTATGAACGAGGAGCCAACCGAGGTCTCTGAACAATTCCAGATTATGTTCCAAGGAGGCCTTTTCTCAGTGTTATTCAAAATTCTCTGCCATTCAAAACTCCTCCTAAAATAATTTTGAAAAAATTATGCACTCCCTTTACATATTTTTAAATTGTCATCCAACATTTTTCATCATAAGTTTGAAAATTAACTTTTGGTTCATAAAAGATAGTAACTATTAAACATTTTATAAGACAAACTAAGATGAAGAAGGACTAACTGAAGTCAATGTTTTATGACATGCTTTGATAAAATAGGTTTTAACTATCACATTGAAAACTACACTAAATCTAAAAGCAACCATGTGAAGTATGTATTTATACTTTTATCCATGGTATCTTTAAAACTTTATTAGTCCTGGAAAACATGGGTATTATTTTTAAAAGAATCAGCACATAACCTACTTTGCAAGGCCCAGCTTCATCCTTATCAGAAATATACCTAAGCTACAGAAGACCAGCGATGGCTCCTGGGGTACCACTGAAGACGGAGGACTGTGTTCCCCAGAACTCACGTCCTGAATCCTAGAGCGCCAGCATGGCCATAAAATGTTTTCCCAATTTTACACATCTTTAAGAACTCCTGAGTAATATAAGTAAACTCATCTCAAAAAAAAAAAAAATGCCCTGCTAGTAACCACACTTTTGAATAAAGAACTGCCAGCGATGGCAGATTCAGAACTTCTGCTGAGAAGAATCTGCCACAATACAATGATCTACATATATCATGATATGCAGTAGTAGCTTAGTGATGACATATCACCAAGCTAGAAGGAAAAAAGGTTTTCTATTAAGTTATGGATACATTAAATATCGTTATAAATATCATCATAAATTAATCTTATAATGACATTTTCTGAAAAGAACACTATAGTTCAACATACTACTTGGGCTGACATCAAGAAAAATACTGTATATTGACCTGGTTGGAGAAAACCCCATCTCAGAAAGACTTAAAGACCAACATTGGTTGAAATGGCACTGAAAAAAAATTTTGTGTTTATACGCGCACTCCCAAAGCAGCACGTTACTCCAAACACGAAAAACAGGTCTATGGAATCAATAACTCTCCTGTACCGATGACTCTCCTCCTTTCTAAGAATTGCTGACTATGATGATTCCAACCTTGTTAGAAGTTTGTGATTTACTATTAAGTTGTTTCCAGGCTATGTGGCCTATCAGCCATGTTTTCATTGTAATAATTTTTAATATTTCTTTCCAAGATCTCTAAAGTTTCCATAAATGTTTATTCTTATTTTGGAAATACTTGATTTTGTTTTATTTTTGCAGTTTTTAAATTTTATTTTTCAATTATTGTTGACATACAACATTATATTAATTTCAGGTGTACAACATAATTAGATACTTATATACTTTATGACGTGATCACCCTTAGTCTAGCACCCCCTGACACCATACGTAGTTATTACAACAATATTGACTATATTCCCTATGCTGTAATCTGCACCCATGTGACTATTTGCACAACTGGTGGTTTGTAGTCCTTGATCCCTCCACCTTTTTCACCCATTTCCCCAAGCCCCTCCCATCTGGCCATCATCAATTTGTTCTCTATATTTATGAGTTTCTTTCAGTTTTTTTATTTATTTTTTTACATTCTACATATAAGTGAAATCATACTGTATTTATCTTTCTCTAACATATGTCACATATCTTAGCATATCTTCTACATTGATCCATGTCATCACAAAGGGTAAGATTTCATTCTTTTTTATGGCTAAGTAATATTCCATTGCTTATATGCACCACATCTTCTTTATCCAGTCCTCTATTAATGAACACTTAGGTTGCTTCCATATCTTGGCTATTGTAAACAATACCACAATTAACATGGGGGTGAATATATCTTTTTGAATTAGTGTTTTGTTTTATAAATGGAAAGACATTTATCAATCTGAAAGTATTAAATGTTTTCATGTTAAAGTCTTTTTCAGACTATCCTATTATCTCTTCATCTTCGTGTATAATAAGTAGTCTCTTCATGTGATTTCTTTCATGATGGTGACCTTCTTGAAGTCTTTGTAATTCCTGACTGACTTCTTTTATGTGCGAGAATCCTCCTTTGTGCTCTCATGTGTTTCTGCTGAATCCCATCTGCTTACTTCTTTCAGCAGAGGTACATGGCGTCCGGCAGCAGATAGACCTGCATAAGTGTGGACTAGTGTACAGTTTAACTTGAACAGCTCACCTAATATGTCACATGGTGTGCTTGAGTGTGATATGGTTATGTTACGGAATTACATGACTATGATTTTGTAATAAAAGAGTTTGCAATTAAAAGGGGTGTTATTTGTGCTGGACCCTGTGTATTTATTTGTTGGCTCTGTCATCTCCCCTTTTACAAATTTGTCTTGAGTTTTGTGCAGAAGGAAAGACTCGGTATATGCTCTCATCATCGCCCTTGAACTCAAGGTCTTCTGTCACCTGTCCCGGGGGTTTTGGCAATAGCCTCCTAACTCGTCTCAGCCACCAGCCTCTCCAGCCACACTATGATGAGTGCTGTCCTTGAAGACAAGGACCTGATCATGGAGTTCGGTGCTATTCTTTTTCCTTCACTTCCGAGAGAAAACAAGGACTCATAGCAGGGATCTTAGCAGACAGTAAAAGGATAAAACCCTTACATTTTAGCCCTATCTCCTTTCCCAACCTCCTCCTCCACTGCGTCTCTCCACAAACACTCCCCGCTAGCCATCCTAACTATCCAGAGAATCTCTGCAATCCCACACTTCCCTGACTTGGCTGAAGCTCACATCACTTTCACGTCCCATCATCTTGTCAAGATCCAGATAAAATCCTAACATTGCTTCTATGAAACCTTCCATATGTTATGGACATTTCATGACCCGGGCCTCTATAAGATAGTATCCATATCCCTATGCCTCAGAATCCCCAACTAGGCCATAACATCTTGAGGGCAAAGGTCATTTATTATTTCTTTCCATATTTCATGCAGCACCTAGTACAATGCTCAGCATGTAACAGACACTCAACAACGTTTTTAAAATGAAAGATGACCCTTGTTCCAATGACTAGAAATGCTATTTGGCAAATATACATTCATAAATCAAACTCAGAGAGTTAAGGAATTAAACCTAAGTATAGACTTTCAAACTACGATGCAGTACCATAGCTTAGGTTGTAGGAAAAAGAAATTTCCTCTTCTTGAAATTCTGAACCCGTACCAGACTTAAGTACCACCTTCCTTTCTAAAAAGCTCCAAGTGATAGGAGCCCAGGCCTGTGGGTCACACCGCGTGTCTGAATGCCTTCCGTGGCATTTACCACCTGACGATGCAGCCGTCAATGTACCTGTCCATGCTACTACAGATTACAGCCCCCCTGAGGGCAGAAACCAGATACAGAGACTACAGAAAAGGGACAGAGGAAAGAAAGTCAGTGGGGGGCGGGAGGGGGGTGAGACAACTGTAATAGAATAAACAAGAGTAAAAAAAAAGAAAATAATAGGTAAAAAAGTAAAAGTGTGTTGACTAAACAAATGTTTCAATACCACTTTTTTCCCCTTAGTTGTCCCCAGAATAGCCCCAAGCTATAAGGAAACCTGTTATGATTCTCATGTTCCAACGGGTAAACTGGAGTGAATGAAAGTTAAATGAACTCAGTGTCACAGGGCAGAGGAGAAACTCGGCGGCAGAATTAGCGCTCCCTGAAATGAGTCACCACCTTTCCAGACACTTCTCCATACCAGGAAGCATCAGGGTCAGGAACAGAAGAATGAGACAACTCGGGTCTCTTTACCTAAAGGAAGTAGCCCTCCCAATAGCATAGCGAATAAAACCAACCCTTGAGTAACCCACAGGGTTCTCTGTCATCTGTTCACTCAATTCTAAGAGTTTCCAGAAGACCACTAATATTATAAACTAAGCTGCTGTGCATATACTGATTAGCACAGCATAATTCTAGGTGCCCATAATTCTAGGTGCCCAGGGCAACCATATGAATTTAACCTGTTCAGAAGGACCTTAAAAAGCTGTAAACATTACCAAAGTTAGTGTATGTTAATTTCTACCATATTCAGCATTGTCACTACACATAATAACCTCCACTGCAAACGAGATACTTCTACTAAAACCTCATATAGCTATTTAGAAGTCGTTATTATTATGTGCCAAGCATGTTGCTAAGAGCTACATGAATTATTTCATTTGTTTCTCATAGAACTATTATGGAGTAGGTACCATTACTACATTTTAAAAGTAAGAACTGAGCCCCAAGATATAAAGTAATATGCCCAAGGTCAGGAAGCTAGTAAGAGATGGAGGTGGGAATGGTCCCTCATGCTTTCAAGTTCCACGGTCTTGGCTCCGACCCTTTATGCGCACTGCCCTGCATTAGTGTCAACTAAAAAGATGTATCTGGTCAAATATCCTCATGAGTTTGACATTATTATCATGTTAAACTGTATGAAATTGCCTCTGTAGACCAAAAACGGTCAAATGGCTCAACCTAATAAAATGAACCTAAGATTCTAATATCCGTGGCTTTTGGCTCCTTGCCCATGTATTATTTTTTTTATTTTGTGCAGTGAATGTATTTAATGACTCCTGAAATTACTGTTATTACAAATTACAGTATAACCGATAAACATAAACTCCAGTCAGTCCCTTAAGTAATTCCCCAACGCTGATCACAGACTGATAATAGGAGAAACACGCTGGAAAGATGTGGCCAGGAATTGTCCCCCTAAGAAAGCCAATTCCAAATCAGCGCATGCTAGCGCTGTGGACAAAAACTGGTTTCTGCCAACCTGCAACGGCTTATTAACATGGTGTCTCCATTTCCTTTAAAATGCAAACAAAAAAGACTGAATAAATGCGAGAAGAGAGAGTAAAATCAAATAAATTCGGGCAAATGCTCCCTTTGGCAAGAGAGTTTAAAAACTAGGGCATTCATGCAACCCCTGCTCCCCCTTTTCACCTTCATTAATCCCTGCGTCTGTCCTTCCGGTCTCAGAGGAAGAAGTCTCCTCCTTCAATAACTATTCTTCCCATCCGTACTCTTCATCCCAGCCTCTGTCACCGCCTCTGGAAAATCCCTCCATAAATTTGCTCCTCTCTGTACCCTCAGCTGCACCCTCCCTTCTCGTCGTGGCTTTAGCTCTCGGGTCAAACTCGAATAGGCTCAGGTCTCCTGGCCCCACACACACAAGCCCTTCCCGCAGCCCTCCCTCCCTTTCCCTTTCTCTTCTCCCCCCGCCCCAAAATGCTTAACAAAGTGGTATGCTCCGCCTGTACCTCCACCACCCACTCACTTATCAGCCCAAAGCAACCTGGCTTTTGTTTTCACGTCTCTGAAATCTTTCTCAGGAATGTCACAAGCGACCCCTAATTACTGGTCTCATCTGAACTGATGTGTCCCCAGTTCCTGTTAATGTTGTATGCTCCCTCCTCAAGCGATCTCTCTAAGATTCATTAATATTCAGCTTTCAATAGTCGACTTTCCCGGGTGCCTTCCTACCCCTATGACTGCTCCTCTCCCAGCCTTCCTTCTTTCTCCATCTGACTCACAGGGTCCGCTCCCTCCTTGGTTTCTTCCTTCCAAGAGTTCAAACTTTTCTTCCTTTCTCTCTTGCCCTACTCTCTCCCCCTCTCCCCAATATACCACAAGATACTCCTCTTTAAAATACTCAAAGCCGCGTTAGCTTTTCTCTCCCCAAACCCACTCCTTCGTTTTCGCCCTCAGATCCATTCCACCTCCCAAACAGAAACCACTCAGTCATTTTGAGGTCCTTTCCCAAACTTCCTCTACAGCCTCCTCTCCTACCACGCCTCACACACAGCCAAGCAATCATGGGGCACGCCAGAGTCCTCACCCTGAATGGCCCACAGAATTTATAGCTTTACACAAATTGCTTTCTTCACCTGGTATAGCCCTTAATATTCAGATTTCTGCTCAAGTGTCACACATGTTGTGAAGCTTTCTCTACTCTTCCTAAGAATATTCATTTCTTCCTTGGTGTTCCCATAGCACTTTGTATATAACAGCAGTTTACATCACCTACAATGTCAGTACCATGATAAATTTGAGTATTCCTGTACCTCTTCATTGTTCCTCCACAGAAGTGACTGTGTTATATCCCCTTCTCTATGCCATGTGACACTGAGCAAGCACCCGGCTCCTAGGACGTCTTCAAAGACGTCTGTTTCATTGAACTAAGCCATCTGTCTGGCATGGTTTATATAAATGCCTAATTAGGAAAGGGCCTATATTAAGTGATTTTTTGAGTGCCTTTGAACACAAATAATTCACAATGCAAGATGTCCAAAAATTCAAGAGGTAATTAATATAACATTTTTTCTTCCTGAAATAAATGTTAACACAAAGTGACCCTTTACAGTTCGTGTCTACAGAAAATTACCTCCACTGAACAAACAGAACAGCTTCTCTTGAGAACACCAGTTTCCAACACCAGCCCACTGCTCTCTACCGCTCTCTTAGCTCCTACTTTAAAAGTCCAAAATGACAAATTGTCTCACAGGTTCCTGCTCAGATACGTCACTGCTTTCTGGAATATCAGTGGCGATGCCTATTCCTACTCAGTTTTGCCTCATTTGAAACCAATAGAAATATCTCTTCCTGCCAGCCTACACTTTATTTTATAAAATTCTGTATCTCCTCTCTTATTTTTCAGGAGAAAATTTCTTTGATCAACTTCCTCTGATTTCTAAACCCTGGGTAATGAAAATCTCGATAATTTCACTACCCCATTGAACGGTAGGAAAAGGAACTAAGTTCCAAGTAAGATGGCAACAAAAATGAACCCTGGAAAAATCATAGCCGAAGACTTTTCCAACGATAACATTTTGTAAATGTTATCGAATACTTAAGAAACAAGAGAGTAGGTTAGCTATTAAAGACATTATTATCCAATTTTAATCCTCATCAAAACCTTACAAGGTAAATGTCATTATCGTTGCTTCACAGATCAATAACCCTAGATTCAGAGAGGTTCGGTAATTGCTCAAGGTTACCCAGATAATAAATGGTAGCTCCTTGCCACTTGTTGGAGTGACCTGAAGTCATTTTCTCAGGAAAGATTGACCTACCTAAAGGTCACACTGCCTCTGCTCACCGACACGTGGTTTCTGGTCAGGCGCCGTTATTCCCTAACAGAATGTCAGTCCCACTCCCTGCCTGCATTTTCCCTGCACGCTGTGCTAAGAGCCTCCATCCGTTTTTCCATTTAAGTACTGAATGAGTTATGAACGGGGCAGTATTATTTATTGCCTTACAGATAAGGAAACAAAGCTCAGGACCTGAAGTTCAGGAAGGAATCCAAAGCCTCCCAACGAGTAGAGCTGGTTAACAGTGTTCTGAATACGGAGCCTGCTGCCTCCTTCCAATATCAACGTGGCAACACTGGCCTGGATCAGCAGGGTCTTGCCTGAAACTGTCACCAGCAACTTGGCACCACCATTTTGAAAGGTGGTTTTAACGAGTCATTTTTCAATTCTATGGGTCTTCTAGGACTCCTGAGAGACTTCCTCCCATCACACCACCTAAGCTGAGAGCCGTGTGCTTTGACTCTCTGGGTTTCTCGTGGCCATACCTGCCCTCGCTGACCCACGTTTGGGTTTCCAGCCATTGTCTGCACTGAGGGGCACTGGAAGAAACAGCAGGGTACAGTGGTAAAGCACCTGTGCCACGAAGCCAGGCCGTTGGGTTCCAACCCCAGGTCTGCCATTTACTCTGACCTACGCCAGTCACTTAGCCCCCCTGTGCCTCAGTTTACTCATCTATAAAATGGGGATGATAGCCCTGCCCACCTCAAAGGGCTACTGCAATTATTTAGTGAGTTAATAACCTAGAGGGCACTTAGAACAGTGCCTACTACATACACAAGTTCGCCAGATATTAACTAGATAGTTTACAGATTGTTAGATGACTCCAAGTGGTCAGAAGGAAATAGAAGGAAAACATTTGAACGTAGTTTCATGGACTCTGAAGAGGAGGCATACTTAAAGGAGGGACAAATCACCTGCCTGGTTCCTGCAAAGGTCACTAGATTAGTCTACTCAGGGCTGCTATAACAAAATATCACCGACTAGGCGGCTTAAAACAACAGAAAGTGTTTTTGCACAGTTCTAGAGGCTGGAAGTCCAAGACAAAGGTTGGCATCTGGGGAGAGCTCTCCTGTTGAGTCACAGAAAGCTGCCTTCACTGTGTGTGCGCCCTGGGCCACTGCTAGCTGCGTGAGCCCAGGGAGAGAGACCCAGGCTCTCCTGCCTCCCCTTATGAGGACACTAATCCCATCAGAGCAGGGCCCCATCCTCGTGACCTCACTTGACCTCCATTACTTCTCCATAACAGAGGCCCTAACTCCGGAACAGACACTGGGCATTGAGCTTCCACTTGTGAATTTTGGGGGAACACAAATATTCAGTCCATAATAGTCTCTGAAAAAGCCACCTTTCGGTCTGGCCTAAAGGAGATGCACTGAGGTTTGAAAAAGTTTTTGTGCCTCTGTGACTTAATCACCAAACAAGGCAGCATGTTTGTGATTCCTCTCTATTTATCTGGGAAACATACTTAGAAGATTAAATGTAATCCTAATGTTCATAGAGTTTGACAGAAAAACAGTATTGTAAGTTACAGACCAAGATAAATGAACGGTACTTAATGTTGTTGGCTGTAGAAGATAGAAGTACTTGGTACATGCAATTAATCTTTTTCTGTTATCAGTTTTTCATGATTAAAAGTGACCACCATGTCTAGCCTTTAAAATTTTTTTTCAAGTTTTTTTTTAAAGAAAAACTTGCCAGAATAGCATGGACATGAATTTTCATTGTATAAATTATCACAATCAAAATCTGTATTAACCTCTGACATCTTCTTCTTCCCCTACTGCTGAATCGAGGGCTAATTAATACCTGTTTAAGCATTCAGCTTTCGCCCTGGAGGCCAAGATAAAGTTGTCCACAAGGCAAGAATATCTTTGCCCAAGAGCAAATCTCACTGAGGTGAGAATGTCCTTTTTTAAATTTTGTAAAACATTTTGCATAAAATATAACTATAACAAAGAAAACTTGGAGAATGTAGACAGGGGGGAAAAAATCATGATACCATCTCTCTTAGGTAATTACTACTATTATTTGGGTTTTCCTTCCAGTATTCTTTCCATGCATATTTTTATAAAACTTTAATTATGGTGTACAAATGATTTCTGTTATTTTTCTCAATTAACACTGCTATAAGCATTTTAAAACTTTATATACATATATGCACATATGCATACATATGTGTTGACTGCACAATATATAACTGAAAGATTAATTTAACGATTTCTTCCATGGTGGTGGACATTAATGTTGCTTCTCATCTTCTTAATTTTAAATAACACTGTGGTGAACATTTTTCTGCACATACCTTTTTCTATCTTTGAGTTCTTTTCTTGGATTTAATTTCCAAATTAAATATTTACATGACAGATGTAATTATTTCTATGACTCCGGATACGTATCCTCAAACTGTGTGGATACATAGTAACCGTTTTTAAAAGGGTTGCGCCAATATTACCGCCATCGATAATGTTGGTGAGTAATCAGTGGCAGCAGACCCTGAGTCTCTCAGCAAAAAGTTTTCCTAGGCAAGAAGTAAAACAGATACTTGGCTGTGTTAATTTTTGCTCCCCTTGTTACAGGGGACATTTTTCTCCTCACGGTTATTTTCTAGTTTTGCCTTTCCTTTGTGAGCCATCTATTCATTACCTTTATCTGTGCATCTATTAGAACCCTCACCTTTTCTCATTGATTTGAATGAGGCCATCTTTTTACTCATAAAATTATTTAGTACTAAAAGTAAGAATATTAGAAGGATCCTTGACATTTTACTGATGTTACACTACGGTGGATAGTTATATCAGTCACTAATAAATGAAAATTAAAGTATCTTGGGAACACTTCAGTTTCTGACAGTAGTTGAGGGACAATTTGGAGGCTTTAAAAGTCTTTAGTTTCATTGAAACTTACTTGTCATAATTACACTGATCTTTTGAAATTAAAATAAAGGGTTTTTTTTTTCCCAAACATGGCACATCAACCAATTAAAGCCAAATTATCTTATTCCCCATCCTTCCGCTAACCTTTTAATGCATTATTGTAACAATTCAATGAATGCAAATAAAATTGATGATTCTGCCACCCTGACACTGAGGCTTACACCAACTCCCAAATTATCTGACATTATTTAATATTAGCGTTATTATTAATCGCCTCCATTCACTAAGAAATCACTAAGTGCCAGATAGCGTGCTAAGTGCTTTAGATACGTTATCTCATTTGGATCTCAAAACAAACCTTCAAAGTGGTATCAGCCACTGCAGTTTACCATTGAGAAATCATGGGCTCAGAATGACTAACCACCTGGCCAAGGGCAGCCAGCGAGCAGGTGACGGGCGGGAATACCAACCCAAGGCCTGGTGCCTCACAAGTAAGCACCGGGCCTTATATTCATGCAGCCCTGGCTATAGCATTATTGTGCACTAACTAATATCAATTAAAAGAAACTTAAAATAGGATGTTTTATCAAGCATTTAGTATATTTATTCTGGTTAGAAACTCCTCAAACGACACCTCCATCTAATAAAGGTAGCACTACTGATTACATTCTTTAGCGTTTAGCCTATGTAACATACTAAAATTTTAAGCAGAACTGACAGACTGGTAGTTTTAATAGCAGAAATAACATTTACGTAAATATAAAGTTCTCAAATTAAATGCTTGCTTGCTCTTGACACATTTTGCGTGCAGGAACATTGGGTTGAGTCAGACAAACTCTTATGTCCTGGAAACTGAGCCAACTGCTTCATCTTCTAACTATCTGCAGAGGAAGTACACCCCACCCTCCGTGTAACAGGGGAAAGGCTGGGGTACCGGGACCCCAGTGCAGCTGGCTGGGAGAGGACAAGAGCAGAGTCTCCGGATAGGTTTCAGAGGAAGCACGTTTCTGCCGACAGCTTGATTCGGGGCTGCTGGCCTCCAGAACTGAGAGAAGATACGGGTCGTGTACATCTGCGTTTTAAGCCAACCACTTTGTGGTGCTTTGTTACAGCAACCCTGGGAAACTAGCACGGTTTTTTAATTATACTGACTGAATTATTTTTCTTATTAATGGACATCCTTAGTGTCTACAAGGCTTCTACTTAGAAATAGGTTTAAGCCATTAAACTTCATGCCAAGGAAATGGTGATAGATTTGCTATCCACATTTCCACATGCCCTAACTCAAGTCTCCCTTTAAAAAAATTATATATATCTATATATATATCTATATATAGATATATAGATATATATATCCATCCACATTCTTTTTGGTACATTTAGATCTTTTATTTAGATTCTATATCATAAATTTCAAAAAAAGAGAATTTGAAAGAGAGCCAGAGTACCTGAGAGGGTGCTCCATGGGCATCTCGCCCAGGACCGCATGAAGTCAGAAAGTTGGGGTGCCCTCTCGAGTCACAGGGAGGGCCACCCGGCCAGAAATCCAGTCTCACATCCAATGTGCTCCATTTGTGACATAGGCACTATTTTTCAAACTGGTAAGAACCTTCCTTTTAAGTTTCTAGATAGTGTGTAGAGCTTCACCACAAATCTATTTGTTTTACTAACTTATTGAAAAAAATAATAATACATTCAATCAAAATTCCACCACTAACAGTTTCACTGCCCGTCAAATGAGTTGTCTTCAGATAGCTACTTGTCTTCAGATGCCATGTGTTATCTTCCACAGGGCTGACTGAGTCAGTCTCAGACATCTTAAGCGAAAATATATATTCAATGACATGTATAGGCATTATTCAGCTACCGAGGAATAATCTTTGCAGCTCTTCATGGAAGTTTGCCAGGTTCTTCAAATCCCTGTAATCGTAAAATATAAAGTTGTACATTGTATTCTGCAGTGAACGTCATAAAAAGCTGTCTCCTCGGGGGAAGTTTAGATAATTTTTTTAGTATTGTGCATTCTATTTTCTTTAATTGATTCAAAAAAGATGTTCAGTTTTCAAAAATAAGACTAGGGTACGGGCATAGGTTCCTCTCTTGGTCCCCTCCCCTCTGATGCACTGGAAGCTTAGAGACAAACAGATGGCTTTTGTCCCTTGAGAGAGACCAATCATTCTCACTGTGATTGCAAGTCACCTTAAAAGGAGGTAAGCTTTTTTCCCCCATCGTCTTCTGATGCAAGAAAATGGGGAGTCACACTATTGTGTTTGTAAAGGAAAAAAAAGGCCAGAAAAATAAAGGCACTTTTTTAAATGATCATGAACTACTTTCATAATGAAAATGAACTTTTCATTTTGGGTCCTTGGACATAAAACACAAGGAAGCAGGCACTAACAGTTCAAGGGGATCTCAATATCATTGAGAATGGTTTTCTACTATAACAAGAAAGGCGTTATTTTTAGCACAATGGAGTCAGAATCATCAATAATTGGCATTCCAATTTGAATGTCATCAGGATCTGATTATTTAAGTGATCTTTGATCAATTCCCTGCCAAGACTAGTTTGTTTCCCTGCCCTCCGAGCACCTGGTTTCCTGTTCCATTTCCCAAAGTATACACTATATTTATGACGAACGCTAAAGTTTCTTTAAAAATAGCTGAATTCAGCTTTTGTTCTTAGTGCCGATTCTCTTCTCTGCATCCCAGGGAGAGGCTGTGTCTTCTCAGTCTTCCTTTCACTCCCTGCGTGCCCGAAGGGTACGTTGTCATTTTTGGTGCATCTCACCTACTAGTCATCATATGTTTCCTGGCTTTATCCTCACCTGCCATCATTGACGTGCCTTATTTCCGGTTTAATACTCCTCTCCAGTCCTTACTCGTTGGGACATTTCAAATCTGCCATTCGGGGTAGCTGCCCAGGTTTCACCTGTTCTCTTCTTCCGCTTGCCACCCTTACAAGGGTTGCTTGAAGAAATAATCTTGATAGGGGATGGCTGGGGTGGGGGCAGGGGAAGTGCCGCGGGGTGGGGGGGGGGAGGGAGACAACTATACTTGCACAACAATAAAAAAATAAAAACAAAATAAAATAATTTTTAAACAAAAAAAGAAATAATCTCATTTGCATGGATCCTTCTACTTACATGTCCTTTCTTACAATTTATTTAAGCTTACTAAAGTTGACTTGCCTGAAATTTATTTTCTTTATATTGCTGTTTTCACTTTTTTGAAGTTGACACAAAGACTACCAACCTCTAAGTGCATTTTCTCAATTAATTTAAATGTTCAGCAAAGAAAGAGCAGGTCAAAAGTCAAGAGCAGCTAAATACCAGTACAACCTTGCCTTTCTCTTTGCACTGTCTCTCTCTGCAGGCCCTAATCAGAGGGGTTTCTACCTGACAGCATTCCAGACACACTCTCCTGTCTCTAATCTGCTTACTGTCCTATAATTTGCTCATTAAACAAATAGTTTTGTTCAATATGCACTTAGGATGACGGTTAGAGGCCAGCAGTCTCATTCTGAACTCCAAGACCGCGGAAACCAGCGACAGTTAATGAACTGGTCAAAGGTCAGGTCAGGTCAGCTACCGATAAGAGATCCCGTGTCATCTGCCAAACATGGAAAGCGGGAAAAACACACAGCCTTAATTTATTAATGAAGATGGATCTCTTATGAACGACACTCCCTACAGTAATTAATAATTAAGTCAGTCCTTTATTATGCGCTCCGTTGAACACTACCAAGAATGGCAAAACACATTTGCCCTTTTTTCACTTAAAATATGTGAAAGTAAGTACAGAAATTTGAGAAAACAAAAGTTTGACTTTTAAATGGTCCCTCATAGATGCAAAGAGCAAACTGATGGTCTCCAGCTGTTGGGGGCGGGGGGTGGGGGGGCAGGGGGACGGGCAGAAACCATGAAGGGACAAAGAACTACAAACTGCCAGTTATAAAAAACAGTCACAGAGCGGGGAAGGGGGATATACGGGGGTCAAATGACAATGGGAAAAATAAAATAAATTTTTAAAAAGTAGTCCCAGACATGTAACGTCCAGCGCAGGGAACACAGTAACATTTTAATAACTATGTGTGGTGTCAGATCAGTACTAGGCTTATTGGGGCGAGCACTTGGCAAGGTATGCAAATGTCTAATGCCTACATGGCACACCTGAAACTAATACAATGTTGCACATCTACTATCACTGAATCATTTATCTATTTATTAATTAAAAGCTCCCTCAACCACATTTAGCTGATTTGTTGTCTTCTCCTGACCTCTCAACTCTTTTATCTGGGGAATACAAGGAACTTTTTGTTGTTGTTGTTGTTGTTGATGGTAGCTGTTATACAACCTTTTTAGCAACTTCATTTTTCAGTCAAAGCCACTTCCCTCCTGTCTCCTGGTTTACGTCCATTCGACACGCCAACCCAAGCTAATGCAAGTGTTTCCTCATGAAAGGCACCAAGCTCTGTGTCCTCTGAATTTTTCAAAATAACTTTAAATAAACTATAACATACTTGAAAAGCGGTGTTTCTAAGATATCTCTGCACAAGGTGACTACAGCTGGGTATGAATTACTTTATAAAATTGCTTTTCTCCCAGGCTGGCATAAGACCCCGGCAAGCACAGCCGGGCAAGGGCAAGAAAAATGATACATAAATGCCATGACATGATTTATAACTGTATCTTACAGAAATCCAAAAATGTATTAGGGAGCATCTCTCAGAAGTTTCTGTCCGATTTCCTCGAACGTTAAAGTTTTCTAATCGATTTAAATTTCTACTTTTTAGAAAGAATTTTATTTACAGGCAATTTCAGGATCACATCTAATCCAAAAAGTACATAAATTGAGATCCTTTTACACATAACCTGAAGAAAAACTGGGGTCTCTAGAGTTCACACCTTGATATTTTTCTCCTGTTTTTGTCTCCTAATTCTAGTGAAAAACTTCTGTGCATTAAATAAAAGCTATGAGTGATTTTCCATGGTTAGGAGCGCCAACTTCATAGAATTATGTGAATAATGGGCCATTACATTTATGTATCAAAGCTCTGGCCCTGGTATTTCTGATAACTACTTTTCATAGTATACTTAGCAATCTTAATATAATCAAGTAATGAGTCTCTAATACTGAATATTACAATATGCTGAAAGACACAGGTAAAAGTTGTGAATATGCTATATAATAGATTTTAACATAAATTATTAACTCTCGTAACAACTCTGTATGACAAATATTTTATCCTCCATGAACTGATAAAGAAATAAAATCTAATAAATTAAACTATCTTGCCCAAGTCATAATGTTCATAATGGCCAAGCTTGGATTTGAACCCCACTGTGTCTGATTTCAAAGCTCTTCATTAAATCCAACTCTTCATTTTCAATTAAGTTTAGGATCCCCTAAGTTAATGAAAGACACACGTACCATAAATTAAAACCAAGAGTACATTGAAAACCTGATTTTAGCTAACAGATTTGGTCAAAACATCATCCCAACATTAGTAAGAAAAATACTGACTCATCAGACTTCTCTTGTTTCAGGCATTGCCTCGATCCCCCAACCCCGTTAGAATGCCAGTAAGCACTAATGTGAGCAGAAGGGAGACAGAAGGGAAGGAAGAGAAACATAGGGTCTGAATAACACAAAGTGGGTTCCCCTCTCCCAAACCATCAGAGGTACACTGAACGAAACGGTTTGGTCAGAATGAGTCCAGAAAGGGAAAACAATTCATTTTCAATTACAAACAGCCATCTCTGTCGTTTTCAGAAAATGATATTCATTTGAAAAATAAAAAATAATCTCAAATTCTTACATCATACTGAGTATTTTTTAGGCATCTCTTAAACTTAAATAATTCAGAGATTCAATTCCAACCACCTGCAGTAAACCACTTACAAGTACTTAAGGTTATTTGTGAGACTACCCTGTTAACATATACATATGGAATCACTTGTCTAGATAGAAAGTGGTTGAGGAACACTTATGTATCACTATTTCTACTCCGAGATTTTGTTTCGAGCTGTGAAAAGTTTTGGGGAGCTGATCATCCTATTGCACAGTGATACTAGTTTCATCACGTGACAAGAGTGAGGCATTCAATCGCTATCACTAGAATCCATGCTCATCCACAGAGACATTTCAAAGGACGTGAAAACCATTTGCAGACCACATTATGTTATGATAGTGGATGATTAGAAAAGATGTCAAGTTCTGCTTAAGGAGTTTTACGTGAAATAGCATTCACATTACAGAAAGATTTGGGGGGAGGCGAAAAATGTAAGTCATCAGAATTTCATTTATTTCTAAATACAATTAAGCCCTCAGAAAGCATCAGCACTTTAACTTGGAAATATCTTCTTTGTAAAGACGTTCCTGAAATCTCCTGCTACTGTGCCTTGATGTTGTAATGCATCCCTGAGAATGAGTTCACTGTAATTAAGTGGAAGGATGTATGAAGAAAAACAGACTGTAAGCTCAAAGGAAAGATAAAATATTTCCTTGCATCAATTGCACTTTCATAATATGCCATTGTTTCTGACATATGTATGCCGCATTTAGAAACTTCCAGAACGACAGTATGATAACACAAGGCCATGTGTGCCAGAATTGCCCATAGCTGAAATTGACACACCTTTGCCACAGGTAAATATAGGTCTGATTACAATATTTACAAAGTGCCATATATACTCTTCTGACTGTGCACGGTGCCATCTGCGTGTTTGGGAATATTGTACTGTCATGTAATATCATTCGTTTTTACATTTTGGCTGAGTCCTGAGATAACCGCCTTAGGAGTTACTGGCTTGACCCCAGATTCTTTTCAATCAGCCTCATTTTACCTGCACTCATTCCGGAATTTGGATGCAAAATAATGTATTATTACTTCTTTGGAAAAAGTGTTTTCCAGAATGACCTATCCAAAAGTGGGAAATAACACTACTAAAAAGAAGAGGCGAAATTGGTGATTATTTTCATGTATTTCTGATAGAATACAATCTTTTTAAAAGGACCTAAAGACTAATCTCAATGCAAATTGATAATTACATTGATCTATGAGATGACTTTCATGCCCTTCCGGCATACCCATGGGTGAAAATACTCATTTCTTCAGGTTCAACATAGACACTTGCTTTAAGGCCCAAGTACCACACCCAAAAACATGCTCTAAAGTTTATGTGCCTGTTGAATACCACTTGCTCATTTCTGCCTTTTTTATAGCACTGAACAGAGTCCTGCTAACACATAGTGGGCAATTACTATTTTGTTAAGATGAGAAGTAAAGATAACGTTAATTCTTGTTTACCTTATACCTGCTGTAAGTCCTATGCAAAACTCAAGGAGAAAACTTACTCTTTACTATGAACATTATTTATTTAAAAATGATAATTTGCTTATATCTAATAAATTATTTGAATTCATATGTGCTTTTTTTGCTAAATGTTTCAGTATTTCAGGAAAAAAAATTTTTGCTCCCAACCCACAATAGCGAACACCAGCTCATCCTTAATTCATTAAGCGCCATTTTTCCCCCGCTCGCATTTGTCAAGCTATAGGATTCATTATAACAG
>VMDR010009337.1:0-33738 GCA_007922815.1 Macrotus californicus
TTCCCCCCCCCCCAAACAATGGAGAGTACAAAAAGCAACAGTGAAAGTTAATCTTGAGTCTTTTATCCCTGTAATTATTGCATGCAAACAATAGGTCTTTTGTACATAGGGACAGGCAGGAAACCTACTCATTCATTCATGGAGTAGGATATGTAGTTTTAGGCATAGCTAATGCTTCAGGACTAACATGTTCTTTAAATAATCTTTCTTTCCCTCCGTCTTAAAGATATTTTACTATATACAGTGGCAATGTCAACTGCTGCCTGACTCCATTGCACAAGTGAGCTCCTGCCGTGGAAAAAAGTCCACACACTCAGATGATGTTCAGTGAGATCCATTGTCTAGAGTGACTTTCGCATTTGTATCTTTGCTAGTAATTCTGTCAAGTGCAGCCGATGGTTGTGGTTAGCTCGGCTGATCATAATTCAAACAGATTGAGCAGAAAAGGTATTTCATCAAAGCGGTATTTCTAATAGAAACATTTTCAGAGATGTAAATAACGTTTCCATCCTCAATTTTAATTCTCGTACACAGGCATAGGGATATACAGTTGATTCGATTAAAGTCATACCTTTAAAATCAGATGACTGATTAGTCAATATTAGAGAATTTTTGGGTACAGATGTTTTCTTTTTCTATGTTCAGTTTTTGTGTATGGGGTTTTTTTCTTAGGTTTTGTTTTTGGCTAAGTAAGGCACATTGTTAAAACTGGTTAAGAAATATTTGCACTATTAGAATATCTACAGAATAAAAACTTCCACATTTGTATTTCTCTTCAGGTGTCAAAATAATTGAAGGACTTTTCTGTGATTTAAATATCTTCATCTAAATTTAGAAGTAGGATTTTTAAATCCCTAGTAATGCTTTAAGCAAACATGTGTTATTAAAGGAAACGTAAAATCTGCCACAATGCAGCCAGCCCTTTTTCCCATCAAATTGAAGTGCACTGAAGGATTGCTGGGTAACTAGCATTGAAATAAATTAATTGAGTTTAACAAATTGCTCAGAATTTTTATATTCTTTCAAAAAAATAGAACTTGTTCCAGTTGTCTCACCAAAATGTGAGATGAATAATTTCTGTGAAATGAAGACAAATACTATTATTATTAAACCAAGGAGAAATACGAACATCAAAATACCTAGTGAGTTGGTGGAATAAGTGACCTTGCAAACATCATTCTTAAAAATTGACCTTGAGCAATACGTTTCATAAAAAGGAAAATACTTGGGTACCCTCTCATGCCTTTCCCTTGGAGAGCTGACCACTTGGGACTGATGTAGGTTAGCCCATTTTGGGAAACTGCAGAAGACAAATGGTTCTGAATTTCAGCCTGTCTTCCTAGAAACCCAGAGTGTCTCCAGCTGGTTAAAGAGAGGAGGTATTACTTGTCATGATATCAGGCCATTGACATACCAAGCAGTAGCTGCTACATGGAGCCTGACCGTAAAGCATCCCTTCTCTAACACATACTTGTGAATCACCTTTAGGCAAAGAAATACATGCCCAGATTGTTTTTGCACTTCTGACAAAACATGAATCCAGCCAGCAGCTCTTTAAAGAAGGCCCATTCACTTTTTTTGCATAGCTAATTAACTCTATCAAATCTATTCATTAAACATTTATTGAGCACTAAGACAATGAGCTTTCTATAGAGAGAGGAACATGGATGACTGGCTCCTTTTGATTAGATCCCTTAAATTAATGTATAATTGTAGTTGTTAATCAGCCCTGCTTGAAAGTAAACAGGAACCGTAGAAAACAGTGCAAGGAGGGTGTGGTCTCCTCTGGACTCAATATTCGAATCTCCTTGGGAGGAATCCTCTCCCAGCGGAAAGGTAAGACTAAGTAATTATTCCGTGCATTTACAAACAATAAATCCTGACTCTGAGAACACCAGTTAAATACATTTCTTTTGACAACCTGAAAACACCGGACAATAATCAGGATCGGCTTTTCCCTTAGCAGTGCACCAAGTGGGCTATTTATGGACTGGAACTTTTGATGTGCAGGACATCATCTCGGCCTTCAGTGTTATCTTTTGATTTCTTTCCAGCTGAACAGGCTAAGTAGTTGTAAATACCTCTTGTCAGACTACGTGGTTGGCTATTCTCGCACACACAAGTAATCTAGGAACCCACTGGGCAAATTCGGCGGAGAGCCACGGTGGAAAGCTCTCATCGGGTGTGCGCTGCGGAGCAGGGAGGGGCGGCGAAGGTGGTGGGAGGCGATGGCCGTGGTGGTGGTGGTGGTGGCGGCGGCAGCGGTGGCCGTGAGCTTCATGGCTGCTTCAGTCAGGCCAGTAGCAATCTTCGTGACTGGAGTTGGGTGTTCTCCAGGCCTTCGTTGATTTGGCACGGCAGTCCTTGCCATACTGGAGAAGATTTTAATGGCTACCATAGAGAGTGTGAAGGAGAAGCAATAGAGACATCATCCATGATATTGAAAGAGAACAAAGGTGTATGTTTCTCCGTGTGTCTAAGAACTAAGCCAAATACCGCTGCATTGCTAAGAAATTATGCTCTGGAGACATACCCCTCCAACATACACCATACAAACACACAGACACACTCACACAGCTCCCTATTAAAAATTTCAAAATGGTCGCAGATATTTCATTCACCAGAAGGTTAAAGGCGTTTCCCATCGCAAGAAGGATTAACTTACCCGAGGATTCTGGGACTGCAGATGTATACTGCGGCAAAATCCTAAATTCATCGAAAAAATCATTTCTGGACTCCAGCTGCTAAAAATAATAGAATTATAGTAAATCATGAATAAGATTAAAACAAGCCATTTTCACATTCCAAAGTGTGCAGGGGGAAAAAAAAATGATTCTTTTCTTTTAACTCATGTCCTAAACAATGCAAATTTTAAAGTAGCTTTTCTTTTCCAGAGCATGAAGCGCCATGAAATCGATAATTTTTGATCTTTCGGTTAATAGGCAACATGGTGAGCTAGTGCAGGGACTGCGGGCAGCAGACACGTTCTTGTCAGCTCAAAATTTCATATTGTTTTTGAATCCATTGAGATTCGTAGATGTGATATCCCTGGGTTTTTGTCTTAGCTGGCACTGGGCTCCAGGGACCAAACCCTCAGTTTATCAACGTAGGCATGTCTGTTGCTTTCTATATATTAAAAACAGGGAGTCTTACTGGATCTTAAACAAAAAATTATGTAAAAGGAGTGGCTGGTGTGATTATAATCCCATCATGCAGGGTCCACGGTTCCCATTTAGTGAAATTTCGCAGAGGGCAACTTCTTAAGAACATCCCTGCTGTGCAGAGTGAAAAGCATGAAGAAACCAAAGACAGAATTCATCTGTGTTTATATTTTACAAACAATGAAAAACCTACTCTTTGTGTGCCTTTTTCCCCCACCTTATTATTTCATGAAAACTGCGGCATCTCCCCCGCCCCCATCCAAACACTCACCACCCCAGCTCTGCGGTGTTTCCTCCCTCATGCTTCTCCTTCCTCTCCTCTCTCGCTTTCACAAATTCTGCACGCGCCATCTTTGTGTGGGGTGATTCTTTGCTAATTTCACTCACCCATTCTCTTACAAATCGGCTCAGAGATAGAAAATTATAGGGCGCTTTGGGGCTTTATTTGCCTAAATTTCTTTTTGTCTTCCCTTCTGACATAGAAAAATGGAAATGACGGGGTGGGGGAGGGAGGGAGCCAAAAAGGGAGATATTTCTATTATTGCCATAACCTGTTGTATACAGTGGTGATAAAAATATTATTAACATAACAGCAACAGCTGCAGCCTAAATAGAAGCTATGAGATAATTAATGTGCTACAACAAATTAATTTGCTGCAGGTGCTTCTCCTGTGAACTGAGTCACCCGTGCCGTACAAAGTCTAAATAAAATTATGATTCCCCCCCCATATGTATAAGCAAAAGAAGAGGAAAATGTCTTGTTCAGTAAATATCATGCATGCCTATTATAAAAAAACATCGATCCTCCCCAGCCCCTTTCCCCCTGATCCCCACCAGTATATCTCAGATGGCGTAGTCACCAGTGGATAAGTGAGGACGTGGAGCGGGTGTGTATGTACAGAGGTGGTATGGATGTGTGTGTGTGCGTGCACACTTTTAAACATATGGAGGTTTTATTCTGCGTCTTAGTTGGAAAACAGATGGACCAACTATAGATTTTTTTTTTAGAAAATGTAGAGATAATTTATAATATTTGCAAAGCTCTGTTGGGTTTAAAACAAAAATTAGATGTATTTATGTGTATAGCTAGAAGAAAAATACCAAGTGTTGAGCAGTTGCCCATCTGAAGTAATCCCTTTTTTTTTTTAATCACCCATCTTGCAGAAGAGGGAAATGTGTCGCGCGGCACTCTTCATGGATGTGAAAGAGAGAGATTTTTCCTCTCACATGCTGTCACGCCAGTGCTGGTAGAGAACGTCGCTGGTTGTATCTCAAGGGTGTGCACCAGGGCGGCGCGGGCAGGGGTCTGGAGAAGGTCACGGTGCCAGAAGCAAGTGTCCATTTTCTGTTTTGCACCACTCAGCAAAAAATAACTTTGGGTCCAGAAAAGTGGAGGAACATAGCAGTTGATTTTTCTTTTCTTTTTTTTAGCTACTTGACTAAAAATTCCCTTAGAGTGAGGGCATAGTCCTTTCTGATTTTTCTCCCAGGAATGCCACTGAAGGGCTCAAACAGTTTTGTTCCCATCGCAGCCTTAGGTGGTTGTTTGTTAAAAAGCCAGAAAATATAAATTTCATCATTTGGTCTACATTTTTCATGGTTATTGGTGATTAAAATTTATTTTATGAATGATCTTAAATTTGCATTCCAAGCCTTACAATAAATTGGATTAGTTTCTCATACAACGCAGGGGTGTGGGTTTAACTTCGCCGAAATCTTCGTCCTAGGAGATGGTATAAAATTATTCAAACAGAACACTGTTCCAGCTACACCCAGAAGGGACACTGCACTGCATGGGTTTTCTTTTAAATATGTTTTACTTCACACACTTCTTTCAGGCGGACAGCAGCACTCTGAGCTGCCGCCGTTCCCTACGCGGAGGTGCCGTACATCTGTTAACACCGCGTCTTACGCAGTAACAGACATGCGTTTTACTCCATTTTCCTTTTGTTTATACGAAAGCTTTTTCTTCATAATCCATCTTCAAATCTGCTCATATTTTGTATTTACAATGCTAGAATTTGAGTAGGGGGGACAGAAAGAGGAACAAAGACCATATTGTTAGTCCTTCAAAAGGAGGCAGAAAGAAGTAACCAATTCTTTGCTAAAAATGAGAAAAGTTGACAAGGAGGGAATACATACATCTCTGGGATTTTTCTAGGAATTTGTATGTCGGCCGACTGTCATGTCATACAAATAGAGCTCTCTAAAATCATAGAGTTCTATAATTACAAAATCAATGAGGGAAAATGAAAAAAAAAACAAAAAAGCTTTAATTTCTGTTGCTTCAAGGGATCGTCCCTTCAAAATATTTGTCTGGTCACTGTAAATTGTATTAGAATCTAAGCGGTAAGAAATCGAGACAGTGAGTGTCTGACACACACATTCCTCTCTCCTATTCATGTTCTCTTTGCGTAGCATCGGGATCCAAGGTCTTTGAAGCCTTCCTCCTACGACTTGGTTTTCAGAGCCCGTCATCCTCGATGGT
Source organism: Macrotus californicus (assembly GCA_007922815.1). Taxonomy (NCBI): domain Eukaryota; kingdom Metazoa; phylum Chordata; class Mammalia; order Chiroptera; family Phyllostomidae; genus Macrotus; species Macrotus californicus. Next base: position 5,650 of record VMDR010009337.1, read on the forward strand.
CAGTACAAGGGACCCTGTGCAGATTCTGGACAGTAAGAAATGGCTGCTGTAAGCCGGCTCATTTCGGGAGGCTTATTGCATGGGAAAAGCTAGCTAACATAGCTAAGATGATTCCATTTTCCGGCTTGCTTTTAATAATGACACCATACTGCACGTTTATCTGAGCTTGTCTTCAAAACAAAAAATTTCTAAAGACTTTTTTAATTATGCCTTTAATTATGCGTCTTCTTAGCAAAACCGTTATGATTGCGCCTCCTCTAGGTAAATATTTATTTAAATTATATACATGTACTGCTGTCATGCGTAGATTAAATATCCAGGAAGTGTGTGTTTTTTTTTAAGTTAGAAAGTCAATATAGAAGTTGTAATATTTTGTGTCTTCATCCCGGTGGGTCCTCTTGGGCACCTTTTGGGTTATAGTCATTCCACTCAGGACCACTCTTCTACAATTCTGAGATCTTCCACAAAATCTGCTTCAAAGCATTGTTTCACCCTTTCTAAATGAGTGTGATTCATTTTTTTAAAACTAAACTCAGCTTTATTATAGTTGCTGATGGTTGCAGAATCCTTTAGTGAGTCACACATTGATCTTTGCTATTAACTGACTTTAAATATCCACCCCCTCCCTTTGGTAAAAACCACCATTCACGTTTCTAGCAAGTGTATCTAGAACACATACCAGTTTATGGAGTCTCTCACATCACCGTTTTCTCGTGATATTTAAGTCTTTTGTGTGTGTGTTATGTATCCTGTGTCTTTCCTTTCTTCGATTATGGTTTAACAAGAAGATGTTAACCGAGGATGAGGATGCTTTTTCAATGTCAGAAGATCCTGAGACATGGTACCTCACATGGTAAGAGCTGTACTTTTAGTATCTGCTGATTAAGAACCTACAAAATGACTATGAAACCAGTAATGCTTTAAAATAAATTTATGTTGTTGTCAATCCCAGTGAAATCTACATGAATTTGAATGCCAGTCACAAACACGTGCGGAAGATTCATTTTTCAGTGCGCAGACTTACTGCCTACGCAGGGTATTTGATGAGAAAGCCGCTGCGATGCACCAGCTCTGGGACCTGGACCGGCTCCTGAACCGTTCCCAGGTGGCATCCCCTCTCTGGTGGTGGTAACAGCAGTGGTAATGGGAGTCACAGTAATCCAAGCAGTGGCATCCATTTGTGGAGCTCTGCCTTTCACAGCCCAGTGAGTGACCTTCACCTCTCACATGTGAGACCTCTTCTAACCATCATGACCAGTAAAGTAGGGGAACGTTATCTTCCCCGTTTCACATCCAGGGAAAACGAGTCTTAGGGAAATTAAGGCATTTACTCAGGTTATAAACTAGATAAACAGCTGGAATTTGAACTTTAGACAGTAGGCATTAGCAGCATGTGGCTATTTAAATTTAAGTGGATTAAAATGGAGTGGAATGGAAATTCAGTCCCTCAGTGTCATTTGCACGTTTCAAGCCTCAGTAGCCATATGTGGCCACCACATAGCACAGCGCAGATCACCCCATCACCGTCAGTCCACTAGGCCGTGCTGAACTAGACTGGCTTACAACTGGCCTGCTCCAACGGCCTGTGCTTGTTGTACCAGTGGACCCAACCCTCTCTTACCCTCTTCTTTTACTTGTTCATCCACTTAACAAACACTTCCTAATACCTACTACGTGCCAGGCACCACGGTGGACACCAGAGAGCCGTCCCACTGTGTTGTCAAGATCAAGTGAAATAGACATGAAAGAGTTTCTTAAGCTTTAAGGTTCTAGATAGAAATGAGATATTTCCCTGTTGTAGTAGCTCTAACGGTGGGACTAGGTTACTCTTATTGGAATCCTCTCCTTCTTCCCTCCCACCCCCTCACCCCACCTAGCATAGTGCAATACCCGTCAGAAGTGAACGCACAGCCTCGCATTGTAGCGCACACGTCTGGTTGTCTCTGTGCAATTTCAAACTCTTCCTAAGCTTGGTGAATTCACCATGCAGAATATTGTGGGCTGTGACAACTGGAGCGTGGGCGTGAAGCCTCAGCTCAGGAGAGAAGGATGAGTATGAGGTGTTGTCAGATGGCCAACGACTAATGGGCATTCCCAATTACCGTCGGTGTCGTAACCATGTCCGTTCTCACCAGCGACGTACGGGAGTCCTGTTCCTGGGCAGTGTCACCAGTGGAGGGTGGGGGCAAGCTGCTCTTGTGCTCCACCCATACCCTGTAGACCGTGTCTCTGTGTACAGCTGCAACTCCCTACGCCAGGGCTTTATTCTGGCTTCAGGAAGCAGGCTGGGGCGTGGGGGATGGATAGGGCAGAAATGCCTGAAAGTTAGTGCCCCACCGGCAGCCATCAACCAGTGACGGTCAGGGAATTGGTGGATAAGTACCCCAGCCTTTCACTCTTAGTGATAACGCTGAAGTGCCTCACATAGCCCCCTGCCTGAGCTCTAGGTGCTCCGTACAGGTAACTGGCTTAATGACTCACCCTGTCGTAAGGTCCGTCCCTTTCCCTTTTTCCTACTAGTGTTTCCTGTGATCACCTCCCAGATGAATTACTTACACTAAAATATTTGTCTCAGCTCGGCTTCTGAGAGAACCCAGTCTAATAGTCTGTCATCAAACTTGCGGGATTTTATAAATGATACTACAGTGTAATTTGAGCTTGCATTTTCCTTGTAAATGAAGCTGAGAATATTTTCATGCATCTAAGATATTTTTATTTCTATTTCTGTGGACTAATGGTCATATCTTTTACCTTTTGGTCTCTTCAGTTTCTATAAAATATCTGTAATAGGCAGGTTAGCGCTTTGTCAGTAATAGGAATATGTTTCCAGTTTGTTGTTGGTCTTTTCATTTTTAGAGATGTTTTTCTACTTTTTTCCTCCTCTTCCTTATCTTCTTTCTTTTCTTTCTTTCTTTTTTTTTGGTCATGAGCAAGATTTTATTTTTATGTAGACAAATTAATCAACCTTTCCTTTTGTCTCTTCTGCATTTTGAGCCGTGCTAAGAAATGCTTTTCTCCATTCTGTTCCATAAGAAGAATTCCATGTTTCCTAGTAACACTTCTAAAATGCTGAGGTTTATATCTTTAATCCATTTGGAATTCATCCTAGTGGGTGTCAATCACCTTTTCTCCTCGTGCTTTGTCTGCACGGTGACCTCTCCCAGAGTCACCTACCTCTCTGAAACTGCCCTTGGGTCACTCTGAGCAAGGTGTCTTATTTCACTGCCCCAACCTATTTCCTCTTGCAAATGATTATGGGTCTCTTGGCTTTCCTCTTAACTTGGCCCTTACTAATCATGTTAGCAGCAGAGTTTCCTGCTGCCACATTTCTCCCTCTGGAATCGCCTCCCTGTATCCCTTTTTCTTCACTGAGCTCATATTGTATCTAAATGGAAGGTACCTATATGTTTTCTTTCTCATAACTCTTCCTTGTTTTCTCTTGTCCTGTTTAAAATGGCAGAGCAATTTGTGTGCTGTTTTCACGTGGCATTGAACACAGTCCCCCCCAAGGTCGCAGCGTGCTTTTCCTGACAGGCTCAGAAAGTAATGGAAAACATGAAGAGCGCAGGCCACAAAAAAACCGTATAAATCTGTGGGGTTCTTCTGCAATGGAGACATTGCTGTATATATCTTAAATTTATCTTTGTCGTGATAGTTGTTCACTCTGAGAGAGAAAAAAAATAAAAAATAGATAGATGAAAGAGAGATCAATTAGATAGGCAGGCCTGATCTATATTCATCTGTAGAACGAAGTCAGTCATGCAAATATACCTGTACATGAACTTGATTAAATGCTGTTGTTTGGACCCAAGCAGACAAACTGGAAGAGTTCAATCTTTCCTGATTTGTCGCTGCCTGTTTGGTCATCCCTTGGGCATGCTTCTAAAAATATTGCCTTTGTACTTCTGGTGCCTTTTATGACACCCTAGGCCGATTCTCCCCCATCCTGTGGGTGGCTCGTGCTCACTGATCTTTGGCCTTCTTCCTGTTGAGAAGATCGAAAGAAGCCCATCATGTTCTGGTGGCCTGCTTCACTGTCCTGCCTTCAGTCCAGAGTCCCTACTGAGTGTGAGAGAAGGCACCCAGCCACCCTGCCTTCCTCCCACGGGTGCTATATGCTCCTTTGACCCACATATGATACGAAGAAAATGTATCACCTCTACCTATCTACCCAGCTGCCCCTGTGTATACCAGACTCTGTTTCCTTTTACCTGGGAAGAGAGTATTCCTGTTTGTAGCAACGAGAATCACTTTCATGGATACTCCTCTCAGCTTTTCCGGCTTTTTCCTACAGAAGAGACCAGAGGAGTGAGGCTGAGGGGTGAAGGGCCCATCTCCCTCGCAGTCCCCCCTTCTCCCTGAGAGGTTTCAGTGTAGCCTCGGTGGGAACTTCCATCACAGACGTCTCCCCCGGGCACCCCCACCCTCCTCATCAGAATACTCCTCCCCTGAGTGTCACTAGCTGTGGGATTGTAAGACTCCATTATAATAAAGGTGACAATGACAGATCTCAAGGAAGTGGAGCTCCAAAGTGAGGGAGGGAGGCACATCAGAGAGAACGGGCTCCGGGAGCCCGATAATGAGCATGGAGAGGACTTTTTCTGCTTATGGGTGAGAGAGACTGGGAAGTCTCTGTTTGAAGACAAAGCACATAATAATGTGATCACAGAGCTCTCCTAATGGGGCCGATGTGATGTTCAGAAAATGTATTCTTTTCACTGCCTTATTCTCATGTTCCAGTGGAAAAGGTCTTCCAGTGCGTGTTTACTTCACGTGCCTGACGCCACACCAACACCACACTAGTTATACAGCAAACTTACACGCAGGTGTCTGTTTAATCGACTCAATAACCCTGGGTCTCACCCATGACTTTTTCTGCACTCTTTGACTCAGTTGGAAGAGTTAAAATACGGTCAGGCAGACATCCCTTAATAGTGTTATCAATTTATTTCTAAAGGATTTTCTAACGTGCGTAGCTGGGTGTTCCCTCGCCCTTTTCTTCTTCTAAAAGGTAAGGTGAGAAAAAAAGAGAAGGTGGGTTTTTTTCCCCCGATAGTGCATAAATTGGTTCCACCAGCATTGCCAGCCGCCCGTGTCAGGAAGGCTCTGTTTTCCCCCAAGCTTGAATTCGGAGATGCGGGACCACTGCAGGGTGTGACCTGACGTCTCCTTGGTGTTCAGGAAGGAAACAGGCCACACCTCTGCCTTGTGCTATCCTCTGTCCTCTTGGGTTAGCTGGTAGCCACCTATGCAGAGGCTCACGTTTCTCCTGAGTTGCAGCACTGGCAGCCAGTGGGCCATTCATTAGTGTGGTTCCATTAAGTTGTTAAAGCCTTTCCCTTTCCTTGTTTCTGTTGGTTTGCCACTCACTGAACCTGGCAGTCAGAAAGGCCCTCCAAGGTCATGACTCCCCCAAGCACATGTGTGTAATGGGGAACTTTCCAGGGCTATTCTTTCTCATAGAACTTTCTGGATGGTTCTTGAAATTAGGAACAGGAGCGATGGTCCATCAGCCCTGTCTACCTTTTGCTTAGGACTGGGGGTGTGAGGGTGGGGGATGAGGAATGACTGCCAATGGATGTGGGGCTTGTTATTGGAGTGATGAAATTCTTCTAAAATTGACGGTGGCAGTGGCTGCACGGCCTTGCGAATGTACTAAAAATGACTGAGTTGTGCCCTGTCAGTAGGTCAGCTGAATGACGTGAATTGGCTGTCGACAACGCTGTCATAAAAGTGGACCCATATACCTTACTGTTAATAAGTAACCCTAGTCTCCTAGGATCCCATTCCGAATGAAGCTAATGATAAGCATCTCTCAAGAGCCACCTGTAGTCACCTGTGACCAAGCGCAGGTGTCAAAAGATAGGAGCACAGTTTGTGTGAAGTTCATTCCCACGACAGGCTCGGAAGCTCACACAGTTCTCACGAGCTTTGTTATACAATTCATTCATTTCAAAACCGGGAACCTGAGTTTTCTAGTATATGCTTACATGGCCGAAGATTAATGTTTTTAAACACTAGGTAAATAAAGTTTCAGAAATAGATATGATCTTATAGTCACTACTTGCCTATGACCTGGCAGCACTTCCTGATTTGCTGGCTGGAGGGATCACGGAGGAACATCCCCGTGGAGCTCTGGGGTCACATACTCCAGCACTTTAGGGCTGCTGCAGGGTTGTCACTGAATCCAGGGCGCGCGCTCTGCCCACATGATAGAACACCTGTACCGTTTGGGGACCCCTTCTCCCACTTGGCGTTCACCTCCAAGAGCCGGCACCTGTGTTTCTTTTTTAGAAGCTTGTCCTCAGTCTGTTGGGGCTTGTCACGTTGTCTATATGCAGAGTGAGCCAGCAGTGCCTGGGGGCTTCCATGCCCACCAGCGTGGGGAGTGACCCTTCCTCCATGACTGAGGGGTGCAGGCAAGGAGAGTTGAAATGCCAGCTTCCTTGTCTCAGGTCCAGGCACCTCTGAGGCTTAACTCATACCCTAAGCTTCTCGTGGCATCAGGGCAGCCATCTTCTGAGGGTCTCAAGGGGGATCATGCCCTTACTGAGCTTCTTCTCCTTCCCTGACCTGCTTCCCCATTTTTTTTACAGATCTCAGCATTGCCCTTAGCAATCACCAGCATGTCAATCCTCGTTTCAGAGGCTGCTTTGAGGGCCTGCCCTAAAACCATAGCCAGCACGTCAGGCTACTCAGTGTGCTCCTGGCTAGCATGCCCAGAGCCCTAACTCATGCTGTAGGTGCCACTGGTCTGTGAGCCTCAACTGTCGGTGTGAATCCAGACTGGGCTTTCCCTCCAGAGTATGGCTGTGCCTGGGCCAGTACAGAACCAGGTGGAACCTGGCAGAGCCAAGAGGTGGAGAGAGAAAGACAGTGGGGTCCTGGTGACATTGAGCACCTGGCAGGGCCAGCTTTATGGGCCTGCCATCTGTGTGGTCACAGGAGCCTCTGTGTTTAGAAGGATCGGCACTGAGTTTAGCGCTCCTGCCTCATCATCTTGAAATTCTTCATCATTTTGGAAAAGGACTCTGCACTTTTATTTTGTACTCAGCCCTGCAAATTATGTAGCTGGGCCTGGTCCCTGGATCTAACCGTACCTGCTACATAGCCCTGGGTTTTTGTTGTTTGTTTCACAATGTAGCAAATTTCCTCTGGGCTTCTGTCATTCGCAGCTTACAGAGAGCTATGGTCGTAGTCTGGGTTCGCAGGCACAAACATCAGAAACTCATTCTACCTAGTCTAAGTAGAAGAGAAACTTGTTCAAGAAGATTAGATAACTCACGGAATCTGAGAGGTCTAGAGGAAAAATCCTGAAGCCTAGAGGCAAAGAACAGTAGCCAGATTCTGTCACAAATAGAATGCACCTCTGGGCACAAAAGTCGTGTTCATACCACCAAGTCTGGGGCTTGGATGCTACTTGGAATCTCTGTCACTGGCAGCTGGACGCTCTGCAGCTGTGCTCCGCAGAATGGGTTCCATGGGCCTCCAAGTTCATGGCGCTCACGTCTCGGGATCTCATGGGTGTATCGGTTTGGTGAAAGCCAAATCTCCCACCTGCACCTCAGCAACGAGAGTGGCTGGGCAAGAGAGATTCTAGCTTCTACCTGGAGGAGGTGTGGGCTCATAAACCAGGGAATTTCCCCAAAATAGGAAGGGGGTTTAAGGATGTTGGGAGGTGTCCAGAAGTATCCAATACCCGCTACTTACCTACATTTGACTTCTGCTGAGGCCCGTGCACAATAGGAATTTTTCATAATATGGGATGAGTCTGTTGATACATACCCTTCCTGTTGCTGTCTGTGATTCTGGGGTCTCCCAGTGTGCCCCTCAACCAATCCTTAGGATATTCTACTCCTTGTTGCCCTTTGGGCACTGCCCCCGGCTCACTCTTTGACCCCACCTCCCTAGTAATCTATTTTCCACTCGACTAGAATCTCAGCCAGGACAACCAGATGGGTCCATTTCTGCAAAGCAAAATATAACCCAGACCTTAGGTTATGTGGCGTCTACCTGGAGGCAGGTGTGGTGAGAGGTTGCTGGCTGTCACTGAGCAAGTCCCACACGCCTGCTGCAGCTGGCAGGACATAACCCTATTTCCGTGCAAAACCATCTCTTTATTGCTAATAATTTTTATGCCAGTTCCCAGCCTGTTCAGAATCAGGTGTCAACAGAATGATGAACAAAATAGAATGTACAGTTAGTAATTATCAGTTTCCTTTGATGGATCCGCTCTCGAGTTTGCGATTGCCAATCTGACGTAAAAATTAAACCGAAGGACAAAAGACTGCCTTGGGGAGGGGCGTGAAATCAGCATTTAAAGACAACTGTTTCGTCCATTTTGCACTTTTGTATTGAATCCATTGATTCCAAAGGAGAGGCTGGAGTTTGGAAAGTGGAAATGGGAGGGAGGCCTGCTGTGGACACCACAGGCTCCTTGGCTGCTTTGCAAGAGGCTGTAGGTGGCCTCTTAGGTTGGGCAGACATCAGCAGGGCCAGAATCATGTCTCACGGGTGTGTGTGACGTGCCAGCAGCTTGGGGACATGAAGGACTTAGAACCAGGAACGAGCAAAGAGCCCTTCCTTGTCCCTGTACCTCTCTCACGTGCCCAGCTTTTCTGAAGCTTCACTGCTGCTCAGGGAGGGGTTGGCATGAACTGGGGTTTCTCTGAGATGTCCCTCCCTGCCCCCTGGTTGGGAGAGGGCAGGCATGGCAGGAGCCTGCAGAGTGTCCTTATGGATAATGTGACCTTGAACTCTACGTATCTGGGAATGAGCCAGAGGGCTGTGGTCAGTGCTCAGTGAACATTTGCTAAACAAGTGCTTGTTCACTTTAAAACTTCACGTCTGCGCTACTCCCACTACCTGGAATATTCCTCCCCTTTCCTTGCTTTCCATCAGTCACTACAGCCACTTGGAATTTTGACAGAAAGCATTAAAACATAAAATGAGGTCATAAATCTTGAGGGAGCAGCATTCTCCTGAGTGCCAGGAACACATGTCCGCCCGGAGTGGACTGCCCCGCGATCAGGCTCACGGCCCGTACGTCTCCGCTTCCCACATGTGCTGCTCTCTACTGCACAGGCAGGGAGAAACACACGCGTTGAAGACCGTGGGACCACTTTGAAGGAAGCGGCCACATCCTCTGAGGCGGTCCCTGAGTAACCTGTGCTGTGTCTTTCCACTGACTTAAAACCAAAACAAAATAGTGGAGGAACAGCCGCAAGGATGAGGAAAAACGGCTGGAGGATTCCCTCTTTGACGGCTCAGTCCCATCTGAGAAATCTCCTCTCTGCTCCCAAGTGCAGGTCTTCACGTTTGATCCAACTCTCTTCCGCAACTCCTCCTGAGATCCACCTTTGTCCAGCGTCCTGTGGGCTGTGGTCTCACCTCCCGTGGTCTGCAGGGGGTGACAAGGCTCTCTTCACGTTGGAGGGGAGACACGGAACCCATGTAACTCAGCTGCCATCTCCAAGAAGCCAGAGCTCTCTCCCTCCAGGCCCTAGCGGGGCCCTGGCAACAGGTTTAAATTCACCATCGATCTCATTTCTGGGCACGTGGTTTTGGCTTCTCTAATGATCCGTCTCCCTGGGGTTTGGGAGATGAGCCATTGCCAGCCAGAGATGAGCTCAGGGTAAGGAGGGAGCCGAACGGGACCTTCTGTCCAGCATGAAGGAATTTGGAGAGTTCTGGAAGCTGGGGCAAGCCTTCCAAAGATTTAAGCAGGAGGGTGGTAGGGTCGGAATGACATTCCTGAAAAATCACAGGGGGATGTGTCGTACACTCACTAGGGGGCCATGTAGTCGATCAGGAGGCAACAGGTGAGGGAGCCCCGTAGGAGACTCCCCGGTCATTCTGTTCAGAGAAGACCCATGTCGTAGACCGTGGGCAATGCGAATGCAGAGGAGCCAAGGAGGAGAAGAGGAAATGAGCAAGGTCAAAGGGTCATCAGCTGTGCTTGGTGAATGTCCGCATGCAGGGATGGGGCAGGCTGGGGAGCGGCTCTCAAGTTCCTGGCTTGGATATAACATTGCCTGAGGCGGGATGAAAAGCATCGTTGGGGTCAGACGAGCTCTTGGCCATGCTGAGTTTGGGGTGCTTGTGGAAGGCCTCAGCGGTGGATTCTCCCTATAGATGCAGGCCTGGAGCGTGGTGAGACCCGCCCAGGGTGGCTGGTTTCAGCTGTAGAGGAGCTGCTGGGGAAAGAAACTTACCCCGAGCACAGAAATGGCTCTGATATCCATCCAGCCAACCGAGTAACAAATCAGCATGGCCTCCATGTGGCCTCCGTGTGACTCAGAGGGTCCTCAGGGTGTCCAGGCTGTACCTCCTAAGGCTGCTACTTTTGGAGAACTTGGAGGAGAAGCACTTGGGGCTGGAGGCTGGGGCGATGAGCACTCTGAGAGGTATTAGCCCTCCCCTCTGCTTCCCTGGCCTTGCACAGGGCTGCGCCTTCCCACCCCCTCTTCCTGCAACGCCACTCTCCAGTGGGGAAGAAGCTGGGCCCTGCAAGAACTCTCCGCTTGCCCTGAATCCCTGGGAATGACTGCCAGTGAGGACTGGGCCCCTGGCGAGCTTCGCTTTTTTGCCTCTGAGGCTCTGCAGAACCCAGCTGTCAGCAGGAGACAGGAGGGCAGCGTTCCCTGAGGGTTGGCTCTACAGTGGAGGAAGCACAATGGTTCCAGGAGCCTCTGCTCTGGCCAAGGAAGAGGCGAGGGTGGCAGCTGTGCCCAGTGGCAGATCACAGGTGAGTGCTGGGAGGTGTCATCCACAGCAGCCACGGAAAGAGAGAAATGCACCAGGCTGTGCCTGCACAGACAAGTGAAACAAAGATGGGTAAGGTGACTCAGTCTCGTTGAGAACTTGATTGAGGCACGAGCTTGACCACGGGGCCCCCCCATACTGAGGGATGTCATCAGTTTACTCATCACAGATCCTGTGGACGTGCCAGGTCACAGCAACGTGGCCTAATTGTTTTCCTGTTTTCCTGGTGCTGTCTCTCTGGGGTTTGGTGCTAGGAAAGATCTTGACCTTGTTTCTAGGATTTCATCTTTGCGAAAGAGCTCTTTTTCTGTGATCTAGAATCAGCCACCAAGTTCTTGGGTCCTAGCCCAGGGAAGTGGGGCTCAAAACGTTTCTTCCAGGGTGGGACTCAGGACAGGTGCATCCCCGAGGCCAGCTCCCCGCCTCTGAGCTTAGACTCGGCCTCCAGTTTGCTGTCGTGATTAGTTGTGCCCTAAAGTGGCTTTTCACGTTGGGCGTCACTAACAGATCGGCCTGCCAATTCTTTGTTGTCTGGGACTGTCCTGTGTCCTGGAGGATATTTAGCAACATCCTTGGCTTGTAGATGTCAGTAGTGGCCCTGCTCTCTCAGTTGGGACAACTGCAAAAATGCCTTCAGATATGCCAAATACCCTTGGACGAGGCAGAATCGCCCTCACTTGAGAATCACTGCTTAGGAGGAAGGCCTCTGGTTAGACACGGGGTCTGCCTCTTTAACATAGCATATGTAGGACCCTTTTGTCACACGGAAAAAGGGCAAAGGGCTGGACACATGACTGCTAGCGTCATTCTTAACAATGCAATAGCTTCACTGTCAAATCTGCTGGGTGGACCAGATGCCAAAGCTTGGTACCCTCTTCGTTGGGGGCAAGGGAGGGGACTTCAGGTGGGTCTCAGGTGCAGCATTAGAAAACGCTGAGTCAAAAGCCCAAAGCTTATGTTCTTTCCAAGTTTCTTTCGGACCCACTGAAGTCTCAGGTTGGTGCTGGCCTCTTTTCTGGTGTTACCTCGGTAACATGCCTTTGCTAATTTCCCTTTTTTCCTCCCATTTTTATCTCCTGTATTAGCTTTTCTATCATGCATCTTAGTATCATTCTGTTAGTGTTTGCTCCAGAAATGACGAAATGCATCCTTACCTTATTGCAGTCTACCTTAAATTCGTACTTTCAGCATATCCTGAACAGTGGGAGACCCTTACAACAATTTAAATCCATTTAGCCCTCTCCTGTCTTTCTTTTCTTTTTTTTTCTCTCGTTGTTTGAGATTTTACTCCTATGCAGCCAACAGTTTTTTACGTTCACCCTTGGAGGTGCACGGTATTTCCTGCTATGCTTTCTTCCTCCCGTCGGGGATCATTTTGCACGCGGTTCCTCTACTATGTCTTCTATTTTAACACAGAGAGAGCAGGCCTCGGGCGAAGAGCCTTTCTCAGACATTAAAATCTGAATTTAGTGAAAGTGTTTTTGTTTTTATCATGTTTATTGCAGTCCTTTGCTATTTTATAGAGAAAAAAAAAAGCAATAGATTTCTTCTCGTTAAATTTATGAAAGGAATACATTGGGCTCATGTAAAGAACATTATTAAGCAAATAACCATCCGCGGACACACACCGAAAACCGAGGAGGCGGTGCTTGCTTCGGCAGCACACGTACAAACACTGAGAAGGTGGTGGGAAGATTTTCAAAGTGTGGCAGTGAGAGCTCTCGCGAGATGAGGTGCTGTGGGATGAGAAGGGAGAAGAAAGCGGGCCTTTGTCAAGAGGCCGCTGGGCCATGGGGACCAAGCACCAGGCCTTGTGACTGAAGGCACGTTGCTTCACTTCTGTCACCCAAAAAGGGGGATTATCTTCACCAAAGGAAAGCTTCAGGTATTTCTCTAGCTTTAGGTTATTTATAGTTAAATAGTAACTGTTGTTTAGACTGTAAACAGTGTGTTGGTGATGTGCTAAAGACCCTGTCCTGCCCTGGCTGGTGTGGCTCAGTGGATTGAGAGCCGGCCTGCAAACCAAAGGGTCGCCGGTTCGATTCCCAGTCAGGGCACATGCCTGGGTTGCGGGTCAGATCAGGTCTCCATTAGGGGGGGTGTGTGAGAGGCAACCACACGTTGATGTTTCTCTCCCTCTCTTTCTCCCTCTCTTACCCTCTGTCTAAAGTAAGCAAATAAAATTTAAAAAAAACAAAAAGATCCTGTACCAGCCAGAAGTCAAGTTGTTGATGTTGTTATCATCTATTTCTCTATTTTTCTTTAATTACAGACTTTCCCATACTTGCAAGCTTTATTTATTTACTCACCCCAAAAATGGTTACTGGGTATCTAATCTGTCCCCTGGCCCTAGTCTTTTCTCACTAGGTGGTGTGGGGCACAAACTTCATCCATCACGCTGACCCTTGCGTTATCCATCCATTAAATGGGAACATGAATAGTGCTTTGCTTAGCCCATGGGGTCACTGACTCTGTAACTGAGCCCATCCCTCCAATTCGATGTTTGAGGCAGGAAGGATACAGTTCTGCAGAGAAAGGAAGGATGGGGAGTGCTGGCAGGCAAAACACGCATCCTTGCAACCCCCAATGTGCTTATTAATGTGAAGGCTCATGACATATTTTTCTGGAACATGCTGTCATCTGTTATCACCTTAAAATACAATCACTCAGGCTGCCGCCGCCTCTGCGGAAGGGTGGGACACAGAACACAGGTAGTTCCTGAGGACTGAGGCTGTGTCCATCCACCGAGGGTGTCACACATCACTGTTTTAGCACCAGAAATGTCCTCTGGTCAGCCAGTAAAATGTTTTCAATCCTTTGAGCCAATCCATCAGCTCGGGCCAAAATTTCCTCCTTCACAGCCACAGCGCTAAATGCTAATTTAGACTTTTGGTTTTTCTTCATTCTGTTTGCTGCCTTTTCATTCCAGATTCCTCCTTCTCTCTCAGCTATTGGAAGAGAAGTGAGAACCCTACCGTGAGAGCCAAACCTCTCGTGTGGGGAGTGAGACCTGGGAACTGTCACTGGGGCTGCTCCCTGGGCAGCCAGTGCCCCACACAGAAATGCCCTCCGGCAGCATGTCATGGTCCCTGAAGAAGACAGATACTGGCTGGTGGGTGGGCGTGACGCTGGATGGCCTGCGCCCGAAGAAGGAAGAGAGCCCCAGAAAGGGGGAAATGGTGTGGGACTCTTTGTCCCTTTAGAGTTGCTCCTTCAAATCACACATCATTGTCATTGCAGTGAGGCCTTCTTGGCTGAGTGGCCAATTGTTCTGAGAGATAATTAAACAGAACTCCGTGCAGGGACAATCAATACAGGGGTTGCTTCTGAATGGCGATGACAAGAGGAGCGGGTGTTTGGAGATACAAATCCGTCCCCCTGGGGCCTGTCCATCTGGCAGAGAGGGATGCAGAGACCTGGTGGGTGCAGGTCCCAGAGGCTCCTCCCAATGCGCTTCCCCCATGGTAAGAGACCTGGGGACCTTTGTCTCATCCAGGAGACAGACAGGAAATTGAGCTGCCATGCCATATGAGGCTCCCACTAGAGATTTGGCGGAAGATGAATGGTGCTTAAGGAGCAAGAAGACCGTGAAATCAAACCATTAAAAAACAATTTCAGGACCAGTCAACTTCCTTCACCTTCTTTTTGCTGTGATAAAGCCCCCAAAGTCATTGGTTTCTTTGATCTCGCTGGAGTTGGTGTGTTGACTTTCTCACTATAAAGGTGGTTCTTGCATTGGGGGAAATGCTGCCCCTGGGAGAGAATGGGGAAAGGAGAGGCTGCAGGCTCTTCCCCAGCGTTTTCTCCAGTTACTTTTTAGCCTTGGGGACAAAGCTGGGATTCTTGGAGCTGATGTCACCAAGGTTGCCTGCAGGCATGCCTGGGAGAGAGACGGCCTCATGAGGCTTACTTTTCACTAATTTTCACAAAAGTTCTTTCATTTGGTCTGAGCTCTCTGTCACTTTGTTCCCCAGAAATTGAGGCCAGAATTAAGATCTAGAATGAACTTCAAATCTAGCGAGGGTGGGTGTCCAGTAGGATAATACGAATTTCTCCTGCCCCAAAGGCCCCCTCTTCTGTTTTTTTTAGCTCTTCATTTAAAAATCAATTTTAATTTTACAAATGATTGAGAAATGCCTGTCCCTTGTGAAAAATTAAATCAAAACACTTTGGCTAAGATTAAAGGTCCCTGTGACCAACAGTGTTCCCCTCAGCCCCAAAGAGGTGACAGTTATTGCAGAGAGATGCGCACCCCTCTAGTTCTCTTCCCCTCCTTAGCGTACCTGTTAGGTGTGTGTGTCCCTGTGGGAGACACACAGAATGTGTGCTTGAATGTATCAACGCTCTTCTGCTTTACATACTCTTCTGCCGCTTGTTTCTCCACTTGCCAGGAAACGCTCAGGCTGGACTCAGAGTCACCGCTCTGATTGCCCAGCTGGGAGGGCACAAGGGACGAAAGCCCAGCTCCTGTCTGCTAGCTTAGCTTTCTGATTTGCTTACCCAGAGGGGACCATGTTTTCTAACTCATTCAAAGGTACGGGATGTGCTGTGGTGCTTCTGGGTGGATCTTCTCTGCTCTCTTTAATTGCTTCGTAGTAGCCCCGAGTGTGGGGGACATTGCATTTTATGCGACCGTCCCCACAGTTGGACATTTGAGTTGTTTCTAGTTTCTCATGATCATAGGCGACGCTGCCATGAACATCTTTGTCCATTCTCTGTGGGCACAGAGGTCAGCGTTTCTCTGGAGAAGTTGTGGGAGCGCCACGTCGTAGGGATGCACATCTTAAATTTGAGCAGACAATGCTAAAGTGCCCCTGAAGGGCACTATTGATATGCAGTCTCCCCAGTAGTATGTAAAGGTGCCCATTGCCATCAGTTTCACCAGCACATGATGCTGCCAGGCTTTGATTTTCCCTAATTGCCCTCTCCTCCTTACTCTGCATCTGGTTGACCCTACTGCCCTGGAGTTATTCCCTATCTACTGCTTCGCTTTTCTCCTGTTTTTTTCATGAACTTGATCTCTACCTTGGCTCTCTAGCCACCTGAGCTCCCTGCTGCTTGGTCTCTTTATTCTGTCAAGGTGTGTCTGCTCCCATTCTGGCCTGAGTTCCAGGTGGCAAGTGGGCAGGAGAGTAGCCCTACATCAGCCTAGCTGTGTGTTTAGGGGTCGGTTGCTTGTCTCGACCTCAGTTTCCCCACATGCACACTAAAGGAACTGGGTTACAGGAACTGCAGGAATTTAGATCTCAAGTTCTGGCCTGCAGTAGAACTGAAAAAAAAATTACTTTAAAAAGGCATTCTTGCCCCCATCAGTGCTAATCACGGTGAGGCTGGTTGAAATGCTTTACGGTGAGTGCACACCGTCATGCGTGAGTCATCTGAAGAAGTGATGAATAGGTATGGATTTTATTGCTCTAATAAACGATATCGCCATTCCTTTCTGTGCTTTCATGGGCGGGGATGGGTGATGAAACTCTCAGCCAGGTAGTGACCACTTCTTGAATACAATCAAGCCCACCTCCACCTCTGCAGCCACTTCCTTCTCACTGTTCACTCATTGCCACACCTTTCCCACTCACTCCACAAATATTTCTTAAGCACCTACAACATCCCCTGCTCCGTAGCCATATTTGGCAAGGGTGAGAGCAGAAGATGGAAAGTGGTTGAAAAGTGCTTTTCTGAGCTGCCAGCTCGCACGGCTGGGTCAGTACTACTTAATACAGCTGTTTGAGATGTTAGAGCCCCTCTGGGAAACCTGTGCTGTCCAATCTGAACAAGCACCAAGGGCCGTGGCCCGCCTGCTTGAGAAGGTTTGGTGGGGCCCCTGTGTTAAGGCACAACCGGTGTAAAGAAGCAGGCCGGTGCTAGGGGCTTTGCCGCCAGCACTCAGAACTCAGTGCTGTCCACCCTCTCTTTGAAGCCTCAGTCTCTTAATCTGAAGAGAGCTGTTTTAAGGATCAAAAGACACACAGTGTGGGGGCCTTGGCACAGAGCACACAGTAGGTGCTTCATCGGAGTAACCCCTCTCTCACCATTGTGTTTCCTTACTTCTCAGGACTCCCAAATACTTCCGACAATAAAAAGCTTGCCTGGAAGAGGTGGGACTCAAGGAGCAGAGCCTGTGCTTCTGGGAGGGGCAGGCTGAAGAGGTCACCTCCCCCTTCAAAGGCTTCCAGAGCCCAGACTCTGACTCACCTTTCAGATGCCACAAATCATATCACTCTCATTGTGGGGACTTTCAATGGTGGGAATTCGCCTCCCCCACCACTGCCTACCCGGACAGGTGCTGGAACATAATAGATGCTCTGTAAATGATTGTGGGTGGATTAGTTAACCCAAAGTTGTTATCATGGAGTGAAAGCCAGGAGCCAGGAGTTTTAGACATCTGCCTCCCTTCTCTCCATCTCCGCCAGTCCAGGAAAACGCAAGGACTCCAGGGTAGCAGTCTAACGTTTGACTCTGCTTGGTGTCTTAGATTCCCTATTTGTCCCCTGGTGCCCTGGAATTCTATGACCTAAATACACATGGGCTGCTTCTGCTGGTGGGCCCTGAGGCTACCATACGCATTCCTACACATTTGTCTTCAGGTTGGGGTTTGTCCCTGCTGGTAACTCCCCCACTACCCCCATCCTCCTGCCCTTCTCCACACAGCGGGAGCTTGCAGTTGGCTTCCTGTACGCCCAACAACAGGCAGGTGGTGTTCTCCTTCCCTCGCCTGACCTCACCCAGCAAGCACTCCAGACGCGGTCAAAGCAAACAGGCCTTGGGTGACCTGGCCAGGAAATCCAGAACAAAGGAGGGCTTCTTTTATCAGCTGTTTCCTTTTGTCAAAGATAAATTGTGAGAGTAATAACCTTAAAAAAAAACCCCAAAAACTGGAACCGAAGAGAAATAAGTCCTGTACTGCTCGGATGAAACTGAAGCGTTCATTTATTTTTCACTCAACACACAGTGACTACGACGTGCCAGGTACACAGCGCGGTGGCTGCTTCACGGTGTACAAGGAGTGGAGTTTGACCTCGATGGGTTCACAGTTTAGCGCAGGAGATTAGAAATGAGAGCCTGCACAGATGAGATTACAGTGTAGTATGACCGGGCACGGGCGGGGGTGGGAGGGGGCTCGCTGACTTTGTCTTTCTACCGTGTCCCTGCTCCAGTTTCAGCTGGCATGCGGTTGGGGCTTCATAATTGTTTGTTGAGTAAGTGAAAAAAATGAGTGATGAGATAGGATGTTTGGGAAGCCCATGGGAGGGGTCCCTAATCCAGTATCCAAGGCGACTTGGAGGAAATGACGGGGAGACCTGAAGACTTGAGAAGGAGCGTGAGTTAGCAAGGGGGAGCAGTGGAGGGAGGGAGGGAACCTGGAAGTAGCGAGGAGCTGGGTTTCATAGACCAAGAGAACACTAGCACATCGTTGAAGATGAGAGCCTTGGGTAGGTTTAACCCTATAAAATTGCCAATGTCAGACCATTTCTGCCTAAGAAAAACAGTTTTGTACAGTTCAGCCAAATATTTAAAATGTCACCAATCAGGGACAAGATTATGTGAGGCCTTGTGAGCTGTGTAGAGACGGAATTTTCTCCCTCGGGCATGGAGAGGCATTGACATTTTACTTTTTTTCCCTAAAATAAAACTGTTTTTTTGTATGCCTATATAACTAATAACTGTAATCACTTTAAAACGCATAGTATAACAAGAGTGTAGAGGAAAAGGATCATAATCCCCTTGGATCTCTCACCATTCAGCTACTCTTGGTCAGTGTCACGTCAGTCAGAGGTGTGGTGTGCCCTTTCCAGAATTTCCCCCCATCAAGTCCTGCATATGAAGAGGGGGAGGGCATGAAGCTGCTCTTTAAAAGTTTCCAGTGGCCCCTGTGTCCAGCGCAGGAGGCTGTAGGTTTCCATGGAAAAGTTCGTTTTTGTTCTGTGAGCAGTCAGAGAGGGAGAAAGGTATAGTGGGGCTTTTTTGGGCTAAGTGGTCTCCTTTCATCTTGTCTCATGGGAGGAGGAACATGGCAGGCACATTTGTCCAGGGGTCAAGGAGCCCCTGGGAAGGCCGGGACTTGAGATCCGACACCTCCTCTAAGAAAACTACACAAAACCCAAACCAAACACATTGGAATTTGGAAAAAGAGAGACAACTTCAAAAAAAATGATTACCTATGGTCGCACCATGAAGCGTTTCAGTATTGCCGTGTTTGATCTGGCCTACTCCGCACCTAGCCGGCATGGTAGAGCCTATTGCTCCTAGGCTACAAGCCTGGACAACGTGTTTCTGTACAAAACATGAGATTAAATCAAGTACGAAAGAAAACTACGCAATTAAGAGATAAACACGAGATCTCTGTGACTGCCGTCCCGGGAATAGGGCATGCTGTTTTACAGCAAACCGGAGTAGGCCATGTTTCGAGATACCTGCACATCCCTTTGGCTCGCTTCCCAGAGCCCACTTAAACGGCCTGGGGCGTGGAGACTGCTGCCTACTGTTTGTCCTGAGGACATGGATTGTCTTCCGTCCTCTTGAAGGCTCTTCACCAAGACCCTCTTCTGGTTGTTGCTGTCTGTACCCACTGCAGCTGCTCTCGGAAGGGCTCGGGGGACATGCTCTCTCGGGACACAGCTCTCTGCTCGCCAGGCCCCAGCAGCACTCTGATTTGCAAGCCTGATAGCGGCCTCTCCCTTGTCTTCCCGAGGCCTTGGCCTGGCCTGCGGGTGATTCCGTGACGTGCGCAACGAGAAGGAATCTGCCAGGGGCTGACTCTCTATTTGAAAAGTACACCTTTGAGGCAGGCAGAGCCATCAACCTCGAGTTACCTGGGGCAGCTATGATGGTCCATGAATATCAGGATCATGTTCCTGCTGGCCGTCTTGCCCCCTGGTACTTCCCCTGGACGCTCCCTTGTGTCCACTTGCCTGGGTTTCCTACAGCCTTCTTCACCCCATTGGTTCCAGGTGGTATACTGGGACCACACTGCTGGGATCATTCTTCCTGAATGTCTCTATAATTTCACAGTTATTTTAACTGGTGTAAATGACAATGGGCTGGCCTCAGTGCCAGAGGTGTGGCTTATGGTTGGTGTGAGGCTACATTAGATTCGACACCAACTCGACACCCCTTTCAGAGTCCTAGACCTCTGAGAAGCAAGAGATCTTCCTGAAGAACCAGTTTCACCGGGGGCCCCACTTCTGCTATGGAACCGCTCTTGTTTCTCTCCGGTCAGTAACTGGAGGTGGAGAAAAGGGAACCCTCATGTGCTGTTGGTGGGAAGGCAGGCTGGTGCAACCTCTGTGGGAAACAGTATGGGATTTCCTCAAAAAAATTAAAAATGGATCTGCCTTTTGACCTGACAATTCCACTGCTGAGATTATACCCTAAGAATCCCGGAACACCAATTCAGAAGAACTTATGCACCCCTATGTTCATTGCAGCACTATTTACAATAGCCAAGTGTTAGAAATAGCCCAAGTGCCCATCAGTAGGTGAATGGATCAAAAAACTGTGGTACAGTTACACAAGGGAATACTATGCAGCAGAAAGAAAGAAGAAACTCCTACCCTTTGCAACAGAATGGGTACAGCTGGAGACTATTATGCTAAGTGAAATAAGCCAGTCGGTGAAAGACAAATACCATATGATCTCACTTATAAGACGAATCTAATGAACAAATTAAACTAATGAGCAAAACGGAACCAGAGACATGGAAACAGGAAACAGACTGACAGCTGCCAGAGGGAAGGGGGTGGCGGGGAATGGTGGAAAGAAGGAGAAGGGATTAGTTAAAGAACATGCATGAATGACCCACGGACATGGACAACAGTGTGAGGATGGACTCTGGGAGTGGAGGCGGTGGGTGGGCTGGACAGAGGAGGGCAAAGAGGGAAAATTGGGTCAACTAATAGAATCAACAAGAATAAAAAAAAAAAAAGGAAGAGAATGGCATCCTACCTGCTGGAAGTGAGAACAGCAGAGTCAGCGGGCAGAGGGTGAGAAACCCCACTGACAGCAGAAGAGGAGCTGATGCGGGAGTTTGAGGTGGGCAGGCAGTGTGGGCAAGATGCTTAGAGCCACAGACAGCAGCTGACAGGCTAGGCAAACAGGCATTCAGATGGCCAGATGACTCAGGAAGAATTCCGTACCTCACTTAGGATCTTTAATAATCAGGTTGGCGAAGATGAAAACAACGTATGAAATCGAGTATTGGTGAGCACGTGAAGAAAATGTCACTTGCACAGAAAGCTGGGGGAAGCGGAAATGAACACCGATCCACAGCCCTTCAACTGAAACCCTTGGGACCAGAAGTATGTTGGAATTTAGAATTTTTCAGGTTTTTGAAACACAATGTGATGTATAGAATGTATATTATATAACATCCCTGCAGGATCTAGGACAAAACACGCATATGTATGTCTACTCGAAATGTACAAACATTCCTACCACGTTGGATAAATAAAGACTGCAAATTGCCTGTTGGCTGTTCAGGTCAGGGTGTGCCACTGGGGGAGTTTAGATGCTAAACTTATGAAAGCATTTTCAGTTTTCAGAGTCCTGTGGATAAGGGATGGTAGACCTTGCAACTTTTCTGGAGGGCAGTTGGACAATATGCATTAAGAATCTCAAAATATACATGCCTTTGCACTCAACAACTTTACTGCTAGGAATGTTCTAAGAGAGTAATTATACAACAATCTAGCAATAAAGATGTTCACCACTGCATCGTTTTTTCCTGAAGAAGAAAAAGAAAATTAGAAACAATCTAAATGTCTACCAATAGGGATCGCTTTAAAGAAATAGGGGATTGTTTAAATAAATATAGTACCTCCATGCAATGTAATATGAGGTAGTCCTTACAAATATGTTTGCTTATAGAGTTGAAGAGACGTGCATGATATATTACATAGAGCAAATTTCAGCTATGAGTACAATCTCACTTGCTTAATGAAGCCTGGGGGAGTATAAATACACCAACCAGGGCTATCTCCAGTTTTTTTGCATGGTTTTATTATGCATGGTTTTTACCTATTTATTGCTAATGGGGATTTTTCTCATTTTCTTTATTCAAAGTTAGAAAAGTAATACTTTCAATTCAGATACATACCAGCAAAAGTAAAGGCTTCTGCCCCTCTCACCCTTCCTACCTCTCTCTTGCAGGGTATGTTTCTCCAGACCCTTTTCTTTGTTTTAAACGCATAGAACCTCTTAAAGTAATTTTTCCGTCCACAGAGTCATATCATGTCTTCATCTTTCACTTAACCCGGTCATTAACCTCTTCCCATGCTGCCAGGGTGTATCTTTACTTACTTAACACCTTTTTGGTCATTCACGTCATTTCTGTTTCTTTATTCTCTCAAACAGTATTACAAAGAACATCCTTGTACACGTGCCTTTGTGAACACATATGCACATTTATGCAGAAGAGTTCTTAGTTTTGAGTTTTCTACAACAAATGTGTCATTAGGTTATTTCCAAATATTATTAAACATGTTAAAAGATTCCAATAGACTGTTTCTAACACCCTGAAGCTACTCAGTTGGCCCTTCTCCCCTACCTCCCCCTCACCCCAGGATAAATGAGCTATTCACCAACACCACCTTGTAAATAAATACTACGTATTTTTAGGCCACACATATTTTTTTACAGATTCATTCTCCTTGAGGAGTATCTGGTCCAGGGCAGCAGACAGGAGTCAGGGGAGGTGGCTGCAGTTGCCAAAGCCTCAGGGGGCATTAGAGGGGCAAATTGCCCTTGCATGACTTGGGTGTCCACTTTCCACCAACCACCTGGTAATGCAAAGGCCTATCCATGGCAGTTGGTGGTTGCTGCCCACTCCTGGGAAGGCTTCAGTTGCTGACCTTAGGGCCTAAACGCTTCCCAAGGGGATGGGTAGGCTCCTCTGAAGCTGGGTTTCTGGAGGTGGAGGGGGCGGCCAGCTTCAGAGGGCAGCTCATAAGGTGGGGAGGGCAGGTCCTTGCCTGGGCCCAAGCTCTGGGCTCTCAAGCCCTCTAGACTTTCTCTCCCTCTTGTGCTTGCAAAATCGATACCACGTTGCTTTGATTTTCAGACACCCATCTTTTTCTTACCTGCAGTGGGAAATGTCCCACCCACTGGCTCTTTTGGACACCTGTTATTAACTACGGGGTGTGTCCCACAGCTGGTGGGGTCCTAGAGACTGGGAACTTCAGTGCTCCTCTTATTCCTATCACCTATAACCCCATCCCACAGGCCCACCAGACAGGTCAGGGGCTGGACAAGCTCTGCCCCCACCCTTGTAGGAAGAGGAGAAAGGAAAGAGTTGTCCACATCTTCTCTGAAATTGAGACCGGACCCAAGTGCAGAGCACAAGCCGAGATCATTGCTCCTTTTCCTGGCTGCTCAGCGCCCAGCCCTTCCTATAATGCTGCCGAAGCCTTCTGTGTAATTAGTGGGGGCATAATTAATACGTGAGTGGAGTCTTTCTAACAGATCTGAGCAGTGTGTTCTCTTAAAATGCGCTGGGAGGTAGGGCCTGACAGGCTTCTACACGTTGACCTGAAATTTCCAGTCGGATAACCATACCGTCGTCCCCAGCCTGGTCCATTTCTGTGCTTTTCGGATGGACCAGCCCCACGGAGAGATGAGCTTAAACAAAGAGTTGGGAAGACCATGATGAGTGGAGCCACAGTTCCAGTCAGGCACCTTTGGAAGGCAGAGGTTCATTGGGTAGTGAGGGTAACTGGGGAAGACACACAAAAAAAGTTCATGGAGCACCTACTATGTGCCCCGTACTGAGGTGCTATTTCATTTAACCCCTGAGATCAATGTCAAAAGCTCCTCATTTAGAGGTGGCAGCAGGGTCCTCCAGCTGTGATGTGACCAGCTAAAGGCCACAGTTAGGGACTCAGATTTGTCTGGTTGCCAAGGCTTTAAATCATTGGTTGATTCTTGTATGTGCCCTGACTGAGGATCGAACCTGCAGCCTCAGAGTATGGAATAACATTCTAACCAACTGAGCTACCTGGCCAGGGCTTAAAATCATTCTTATTGCTACCTGAATTTCCCCTGCTCTCTTTCTTCAGTCTTTTCCCACCACCCCATCCAGCATACCATTGCTAGGATAAACTTTCTAGAGTCTTGTTTTTCAGCATTTCTTCCACCAGCTGGCTTGTGTCTACCTCTGCAGCCTCCTTGCGTGTGGATGGAAATGTGCTCCCCTTTCAAGGCCTTGCTCAAGTGACAGGCAGATATGGGCTTAGATGCTCTCTGAAGTCTCTTCTGGTTCATGGTTTTATGGTTGGAAGTACCAACTCTTCCATAAATATTTTACTATTTAATTTCATAAGTTCCTGACAGCCAGTAGGTGCCAAGCGCCACCCTTGTCCCCAACCAAGCTTGCCCATCCTAGTGACCAGCCCCCACTCAGTTGACCAAGCAGGGTCTGGGTCTCCATTTGGGTGCTGCTATTTCCCTCGTCCTGCCTTACCTCTCTGTCACTGATCCTTAAACCGTTACCGCTGCCACCCCTGGCTTTTCATCGCCATCGTTACAACCCTCATTCACTTGCTTGGAGTTGTTTCTTATCCTTTGTTCTTACCCCTGTTTTTACCCTCCACCCTTTCTAACAACTCACTCTTCACATCGCAGCTGAAAGATCTTTCTAGAACATAAAGCTGACCATGTCACTCTGCTATTTTAAGCCCCTTTGATGGCTCCCTCGTCCCCTCAGACTTCTTAACATAACATACAAGGACTTGAACACCTCTCCCTTTGTCTCCCACACCCCTCCCTTCCCACTCTGCACCCCAGCTGTGTAGCCCACCTGCAACTTCACACAAATATGTGTGAGAATTTATGTAGTCACTGAACTCAGCTGTGAAAAAAATGAAACTTTATTTTTCTGTAGCTGAACTCAAACGATTACACATGTCCCTGTTTCTACTCAGTAATGGGAAAAAGTTGTACTTGATTGATGCTGTTTATTTTAAACTCTTTTACTGAGTACGATTTGGTGGCATTAAGTGGCTCCCATTCCTGGGCAACCATCGCTGCTCTCCATCTCCAGAGCTTCTTCATCATCCCTGACAGGAACCCTGTACCCATCAGATGATACCTCCCCTCTGCCCCTGCCCCGGCAGCCGCCATATCACTGCCTGTCTCTGTGAATGTGACTGGCCCATATTCAGCCTTCGGCTTTCAGGTGAACTCTGCAGCTCAATGTAGGAGAGCAGAGGGAAGAGAGAGGTCCCGGGTCTGCGCTTTGGATCCACTCTCCCAGGATGGAGGGAAAAAGAGGAACCACAAAGGGGGACAGAGAAGGAGTGGTCATGAGGCAGGAGAAAACCCAGGAGAGTGTGGGGCCTCAAGTCCAAGTGCAAGAAGAAGTGTTCCAAGGAGGAAGCAGTGATCAGCAATGGGAAATAAAAACAATTAAAAATCCCTTAGAGTCTTGATTGACATCTTTCCTCCAATCTGCAGCTGCCCCCCACCTCCATTCCCACCCCAAGGTGTCAGTGGTGGGGAAAGCCTGGATTGGGGGCATTATCTCCCATTCACATACATACTTTCTCTTGCCTCCAGACCTTTGCATATGCTCTTCTCTTGGCCTTGAACCCTTTTCTTCTCCTTGAAGTTGGTGGATTCCTATTCATCTTTAGGGAGGTCTCACCTTGATGTAACCTCTTTTAAGATGCCTTGGAGCCATTTTGCCCCCAGGTTGGATGCTTTCCTGAGGCAGAATGACCTAACCTGCAGGGTCATTCTGTGGCGTTGATGAATTAACCTACATGAAGGTGATTTTAACTATAAAGTGCCATTCTAACATTTCCCCTCCTTTCCCCCTTTTCTTTCTTCCTGCTGTTCTTCCTTATTTTCACCCTTTTTTCTCTTCCTTATTTAGCAGAGGTCCTTAATCTGAGAGCTACTGGAAGGTAGGTGGCATTTCCTGTGTTTGGGTCTGTGCGTATGTTTCCAGGGCCACAGTCCAGAACTTCCATCAGTGTCTCAGGTGTACTTGACCTAAAAAAGGTTAAGAAATCACTATACATTTTCTTGACATAAAAGGGGAGTAAGGATGGAGCAGGCTTTATTCCTTAGCCCTGCATGATTCTCTCTGCCCTGCCTGGCTTTCTAGAACACAGACATGGATTTAAAACCTGAAGCCCAACTTTCAAATCTTGATTGAGGCAATGTCTGAAGCACCAAAATTCAACCTCAAGACAACTTCTTGCCTCAGTGTTGTTTGTCCCCAGGAAGGCAGCTCCAATAAGCAGGGCTTCTTTCAAATAGTAAAGGCCAGGCTCCCTGTGTGGCTCAGTTTTCCTGGGGAGCAACTAGGACAACAGGTGCTGAGCAAGGACCAGAAGCACTGCCCCCAGGGTCCCCAGGGGAGCCACCTTCCTGCCACCTGAGCCACTCTGCCTAGCATTGCTGAGTTCTTCTGCCAAAGAGATCTAAGCCCCTGGTGAGAAGTGGTCACTATCACTCAGTTTCATTCCCATTTAATACAGAGTCAAGACCGAGGCTGAAGAGTCATGGGCTTGGCCTGTGAAGGTGAAGTGCAAGTGTGGGAAAACAAACCACCTTCCAGCCTTGCCATCAGAAACATAGACTTTATTTCTTAGGAGTAGATTGTCTGGTGGGTTTTTTCTGTCTCCCTTTCTCCTTTTCTGGTTTTTGTTGTTGTAGCTCCGTGGGGCAGTACATTGAGGGAACAATCTGATCTGTCACAGCAGCAAGAGTGTGGATGATGTGGCCTGGAGATCCTAGAAGCCTAGAGTTTTGTAAAAATCCCCTCTGTGGTTGGGGCTCTGAGGGAGGGCTGCAGCCTTAGGCTGTCTACCCTGAACAAAGTGTGGAGTCCTGGCAACAGCGCCATAATGACACTTGCAGAGTGCACTTTGAGGCCTTGTCATAGGTTGGGCCCCGCCTCCCCAATATCAGATCCAGGAAGTGCTTGTATGGATGTGGGGGGTGGACCGGGAAGGAAAGGAAGTATGTGCAGGGGGAGTTCATGATCAGATCACATCTGATGGGCAAGTGGGGCTCAGTCTACTGGGGAAGAAGTTGGAGTATTTATTCACGAACTCCTATTCCTCACTGATGGAAGGTTGCTCCCCGGGGGTAGGGTTTTTTTTTGTTTTTGTTTTTTGTTTTTGCCTCTATAACATGACACTCTGCTACATCTCCATTGGTTTTCAGTCTAATTTTGGGACTTCTACTCTATCCATCATTAAATGGAGGAGTGCCTTAGGGTGAGGTCTCATCGCTGTTTTCTTAGTTATCTACTCTA
Source organism: Macrotus californicus (assembly GCA_007922815.1). Taxonomy (NCBI): domain Eukaryota; kingdom Metazoa; phylum Chordata; class Mammalia; order Chiroptera; family Phyllostomidae; genus Macrotus; species Macrotus californicus. The sequence continues at coordinate 32,675 of VMDR010009337.1, forward strand.
CCATCTTTCACTATCCTGTGGCTTTATTCCCACCTTCATATTTATGACTGTGGAATTGCCAGCATACTCAGACTACTAGTTGCCCCACCCCCAAATCTGTCTCCTTTCTTCCTAACTTCACCAGGTGATGTTAGATTGTATGGCTGCACCCAGTCTTCTCACTCACCATCAGTCCATGAAGGTTTCTGCACTCCCAAATGCTTTCCAGTTATGCTCAAGATATTAGTACAATCTGACTTTCAAATTTTGCCAATTTCATGGATATAAGATGGCATTTTATCATTACTTTAATTGGTGATTTAATTAATTGTGTCAGTGTAAGGATGAATGCCCATGCTGATTAGCCATTCAACTTCCACTTCTTTGAATTGCCTGTTCATATGCTTTGCACAATTCTTCCTATTGAGTTTCCTGTCTTGTTCTTGTTCATTTGTAGGGAAATGTTCCTTTTGCCGTAGGAACGGTCCTAACCAGGAACTATCTCTGTTTACACTTATGTTTATGATCTTGGTACCAAATAAAACTCAAACAGACCCATAGGAACCAAGGATTCATAGTGTAGTTCATACAGAGAAAGGCAGTGGTAGGAGGGAATCCTCTCCCCGTCCACGGTAGTCTAGGCGGGTGGAACTCCAAAGAGCCTGCCTTGTGGCCATTGGAACTCTACTCATGGCACAGAGTGAACGGCGCTGCATGGACTACCTCTTTGTACACACTAGCCTTCAACAGTTCATTAGCAATAAGTGTCTTAGTAATTATGCACCGAAGAAGAATCCATTAAGTGGTGCTTTAAAATCTTCAGCACTCTCTTTGGGAATGCACCATTAAATTGATAGGCCCATTAAAAATCAGTGGTTAAAAATGAGTTCATGGTTAAAAAGGAAAAATAACGATAATGATACCAACAGTGACTAAAACAATGGGCCGTCATGCTCAAAATCAAAAGAAACAGGCCATTGACATGTGAAATGTAAGACGTGCAAATGAATTTTCCTCCTATTAGGTCCAACATTGGTAATTTACTTTGAACAAAACATCATTAATCATGCTCAAGGAATGTCGTT
>VMDR010009338.1:0-33739 GCA_007922815.1 Macrotus californicus
GAGGGATACTGTGGGACTTCTGAGGCTATTCAGCTTCTCCTTGTTTGTGCTAACACTTGCTATTGAAGCCCTGAGCCACCATGTTTGAAATCCGACTCACCTTAAGATCTCCTTGCTAGAGGGGCCATGTGTAGGCAACAGGGTTGATGGTCCCAGCTGAGCCTAGAGTGCCAGCATCTACACCAAGGTGGCAGACGTGTGAGTGAAGCCATCTGGGACCCTCCAAACCAGTCATCTGCCCCAAATGCACGACGGATGCTATGTTTCCGTAGGAAACAAAAGAATCCTACGGAGCCTTGCCCAAATTCCTGACCCACAAAATCACGATATTTAATAAAATAATGATTATTTGAAGCCACTATTTAAGGTAGTTAAAAATTTTTTTTAAGTATGCTTATCTTTGAATATTGACACTACCAGTAATTTTATTTTCCTTTATTTCCACTTAATGTATTTTCTCAGTATTTCATCATGAGCATAGATTTTTAGTACTAATATTGAATATAATTTTAAGATTGAAATAATTTAAAAATTCAAATAATATTAAATATATATATATATATAATTTATAGTTATTTGAACTCTAACCGCAAAAGCATTTTTCCAATTTTATTCCATTTTATCAATATTTTATTTTTTATTGAATTGACTGGGGTGACATTGGTTAATACAACCATAGAGGTTTCAAGTGCACAACTCAATAAAATATCACTTGCACACTGCATTGTGCACTCATCACCCAAAGTCCCTTTCTGTCCCCGTTTACCCCACTTTGCCCATTTCTACCCCATCACCTTTCCCTCTAGCTATCACCAGACTGTCGTCTGTGTCTATGTGTTATCATATATGTGTATATACGTATATGTATGATATATCTTAATCCCTTCACTATTTACGTGGTTTTTAATGCGATGATAGATCATTGGAACACACCTTGTATTAATTCAGGTTCTCTAAAAAGCAGATGTCAAGATGAGATTAGATGTACAAGAGATTTATTGCTAGGTATCTTTCACTATATTTAGTAAGGATCAAAGGGGAAGTCTCAGAATAGGTGGGGAGAGCCATAAGACCATGGTGCAGATCTGGAGACTGTGAAGTCTTAGGATACACCACAGTTCTGAGAGAGTTTGACCAGGCTGATGGGGGTCTCAAGTCTGTTAGAGAGGTCTTGTTTATCCAGAGTGCTGAACCATGAAACTGGAGTTTTGGACTTGTGTGTTGTATGTGGTATTCTAGGATTTGTAGAATGTAGCTCAAAAAGTCATTAAAATAATTTAGAATCCCAACATTAGAGCTTTCTTTCTCTCACATTGCACATTTTTTATTATAAAACTTAAAATGTTGTATTATGATAATTTCTTGAGTATCTGCTTTATTCATTAGCCTTAGAAGGTCTTGAAAGAGGGTTCTATGTATTTTTTACCTTTGCACTTCTTTCCTCCTTAAGTTCCTGACTCAATGAGTGTCTGAAGAATGGCTAACTGAGAAAAATTGTCGAATTATATTTTCTGTGTGGTTTTCAGAATAAATTGTAATTATCTGATTTGTTTACAAGTTCATTGTTAATGAAATATCTGAATGTTTATTACTTTTTTAAAAAATATGTTGCAAATACACTTCTAAATAATCAGAGTAAAGACAATCATATTAGAAACCTAGGGCATTTTTTTTTTGCACTTTGCTATTCCTACCTTGGTAAATTGGTAAGTACTTTTTATAGTCTTGTCAAGCAGAACTGGCCTTCTGCCCTTTTCTGAAGGATTATGGATGGAAGAGTTCGTAATTTATAAAGCTGAGATTTTAGTTGACTTCTGAGAAAACTAATCTCATCTTGGGAGTTCCTTACCTAAAACCTCTGTCTTTGTAACCTATTGCAGTAGTTTCCAGATTTCTGGATTTCATGGACTAGTCTCATTTACAATATCAGGGCACTGGCATCTATTTGGCAATGCCTGAAGACATCTTTGGTTGCCACGACTGTGGGTGTTCTACTGGCACCTAGTGGAGAAGGACAGGGGTACCGCTTGGCATTCAGCAATGTGAGGGTAGCTCCAGTGGAGAACTATCCAGTTGAATGTGCCAATAACGTGAGGTTAAGAACCTTTACTTATGCATTCCACCGTGAACACATTCAACAGTTCTGTACGTTCAAAAATGGTTAAAATAGTACATTTTATATGTGTATTTTAGCACAATTTTTTAAAAAGAACATGAGATATGATAGTCTAGGGAAAATTTCTATGTGCAAGTCAGCTTTATACTATTTTGATAGGAATAAAAATTTTTACTTTTTTGCTTTGGTTAGAGCTTAACTTATTTTTAAGATCGGAGTGTGCGGTGAGATACAGAACAGAGCTCATATCTCAGGTGCCTTAGGAGAGCCAGTCTGGTTATTATGTCAGGGTTTTTTGAACAACATACATAAACTAACTACATGAGCAATAGACAAAACTTATTAGAAAGTAATGTAATCAGTTGCAAAACCTGGAGGAGAAGCCTTACACCTAAGCTGTTTGTACGACAGAACCCAGGGCGACTTCAGGGATTCACTTGGGTGAAGGCACTAATAGGTAGTATCTCCAGAACCCACTGCCAGGATGGGTTAACCTCCAGTGTTTTCAGCTGAGTGTCTGATAGGCTAGGCTTGGGTTCTGCCTTAACAGCCCAGGCAGTGTGTGGCATCCTAAGTGATGTTCCTGTACACTATCCCTGTCCTTCAAAGTAGAATGAAAGGATTCTGGGCAGGTGAAAAAAATTGATATCCATTTCAACTGCAAAATAAATACTGCCTTCTGCTGCCCAAACCAAAATGCAAACAGGCAAACAACCCAAAATACGCTTTAATCACTTCTATATTTGCTTATATAAACCTTACGGAAATCATTTAGCCTCTCTTCATTTGTTTTGTCCTCTATTAAATGAGGAACTTGAAGTCAATGACTTCTAACTTCCTTTTCATTCTGTTTTTATAGCCTTACTACCTTAAGTTTTCAAAGGATATTTGAACCCCTATTTGTATATACTTCATATTTTGCCTAGATATTACATTTGCCCCTTCATCAGAACTATCCCAAGAATGGCTTCCTAATGGCTTTGGTGGTAGTATGTGTGTGGGTGTAACTTATATCAGTGAGAAAGTAAATTCCAATTCTTTATCCCTCTATTTATAGAGACAGCTGTGCACGAGGGTGGGGCAGGTACATGAGGAAGAAAGGCTGAAAAGGTAAGGCCCCTTTGCCAGCTATGTGTTCTGCGATAGGGTTTAGCCCTGAGTAGATTCTTCCAGAGAAACTCACTCGAGACTCTCTGTGCATGGAAAGGGAGATCGGGAGCTGTGTGGACTTCAGGAAAATGAGATTGTGGAGGAAGCCAGAAGGAACGGAGTCCAGAGACTTGAGGATTAGGGAGAGACCATGGTAGGATGCCGGAGCCTGCAAAAGTAAGTGGCCAGTGAGAAATTTCTGGTGCTGGGATAGGTAAGGGATTTGAAGGATGGGGATAATATCTGGTTATGTTTTCATTCAATTCATTGTCTTTGTGCAGTGTGAAATGCCACTGTTGATGCAAGTCTCCAACAATGCCAATAGTCTCACAAAGCCTTGGAGTACTCATTTAGAGAAAGTTAAAGAGAAAAGGGTGAGGCTGATACCTTGGTTGGCATGAGGAAGGGAACACAGAGCAGCTGTGGCCGGAGAGATGCTGTGGAATCAGGAGGTCAGAGATAAGAACATGGAGCCAGAAGGGACTATGGGGAGGTAAAACCTTGAGAATTCACATGCATTTTGTGGGAAGAATTGGATTTTCCAGAATACTTAGAGTAAGAGCTTGCGCCAAAGGGTAAGAGGTGCTGAGTGTAACTTTGGGCTACACTAATGATCAAAGAGGGGTGGGAACTCTCCGTACGCACCTGGTGATAGGGTCAGGTGCAGCTGAAGGCCCAAAATAATGTAATGGGATTTTTTTTTTTTAGTCTTAGTCTTTGATTTCATTGTATAACATGTCTTCTTTTGACATAGAAATGGTGTTCTTAAATATAAATCATTTTCCCATGAAATAAAATTCATTTGTTTATTTAACATTCATTGACATCTTTTCAGTGTAAGTTGCTTGAGGAGAGACAGAGGAGTAAGACACAACTGTGCCATAAAAAAGCTTATTTCCAAAGGAGGAGAAACATGCAAAAACCAACCATAGTACAAGGAAAGCTAAACTGAGTGCTAAATGGGGTGCAGCAACAGTGTTCACCGATTCGGGTTGGGAAACAATAGATTCGAATCCAATGAATGAGGGTGTGTTCTCCCAGAAGTTTCTAATTTTTTCTTCAATCACTTTTCTCCCCTGTTAAGAGAGAAAATAAAAATAATTTTAACATGGCATAAAATACATAAAAACTACACTAAGACTATACAAACTCAAGAAAATGTCTTAGTTGTGTATAATTTATCATTAACCCATCGTGTTTTTTTGTGCCTGGAACAAAGGTTTCAAAGAACAATCTTCAAAGGCTGAGAAGGCAGTTTTGTGTGGAATGTAGGTCTGGGGTCAGGTATTAGCCATTTTAGCAGCTGTATAATCTTGGGCAAATTACTACTTAGCTTCTTTTAATGTTATATTAGCAATCGGTAAAATGAGGATAATAACCACTCATTGGATTGTTAGATTAAATGAGTTAATGCACGTGAACTGCTTGGTGCACTATACATACTTAGTGCATTTTAGCTATTATTTTTATTATTCTGATCAAAGCATTGGATAATTTTACATCCATGAGTTTATTCACCGTCTTTGAATTTATATTTTCAGTTCGTATTACTTCTTGGATTAATAAACTTTCCAAATTTAAAACCCATAATTAAATCTGACTTTCGTTTGTCTAGAAGTTACCTCTTTTTGACTTCGACGAGGGGCAGGCATCTCACCGGCCTGTCTTCCTCTAATGAGTCTGCCTCCGCATCTTTGTAAGGCCCTTTCTTGTTTCCTCTGGGTTTTGAGGTAGTTATGCATGTCGCAGAGTATTCCATAGTTTTATTTAAGGGAAGGTACTTTGCTCTCTTTTGTTGACCTGACTTTACCAACAGGTGTTGGAGTTTAGCAGCTCTTTGAGTCAGAACTTTAAGGTACGGTCAAATGGTATTTTTAAAATGTATTCTCTGCAAGACTTTTCTGTGAGGGCTCAATGGGTGTTCCATATGAATGATAATCGTTTAAGAAGCACTAAGGTAAGCAAGAATTTTTTTAGGTACTCTTTAAATATCCTATGCACCTGAAATACAATAGGTAGCATTTTTGAACTTGTTTCTCCACAGCATTCTTATTTGGAAATTGTCTTGTAGGACTGGCATTTAGGAGCACAATTTGGGAAATGCTGATTGGTAGTAAATTCTAGGTTCAACGGACAGCATAAGTCCATTATCTTACTGGAATAATGTTCTCCCAAGGACATTATTATATGGAAGCACGTTCATCCCTCTTCTGATCATTCAGAGGCTCTTGAGTGAAGTTTTTACAGTGTTCTTATCATCCTGACATTTCACTGGAAAGGTCTGATTTTACTGGAAAAGTTTAAGTCCACAGCTGTGGACTTAAAGATATCATTCTGTATTCTCCTTTCCAAATTGCTGTTAAAACTTACTAGGTAGTAACAGACAGAGATGGGTAGGAGAAAGAGAATGAAGTCTTACAGCCCTGGTGTGGATCACCGTTTAAGGACTGGGTAGCCAGGTGACCTTGCATAACAATTCATTTAGCCTTTGGAATCATACTATTCTTGTCTCTACTTAGAGACGTGGTTTTTCTCCTCGACCTTTCATCCGTCCTTCTCGTTGTCCTTTCTCACCAGTACGAATCAGCTTATCTTTTTAAACTAAATTTATAACTTGACTAAAACAAAAAAGTATAGATTAGGACATAGGATGTTCATAAGCATCGTGACTGGCAGTCATAAGCAGTCACTATCAGTGATTTACCCCTTTCCCTGCGCTTATCCACAAGCAGGAAAAGTTAGGTCACTTTTAGTCACCTGGGACTGAATCTCTGAAGTAGGCGGCTACAGAGGAAGGTGTTCTGTTCCTCAGCCCCTTCGCACAGGGGAGACTCCCCTAAAGCGTTTGAACTGAACAAGAAAGTACAGTGAATGGCGGCTTGAAAAAACCCCCCCAAAAAAACCCAAATCTTACAGTGTCATTTTCATAATTTCGCCCAATGATACTCTATTACTGGAAACTTAAAATCAATATCCTCAGAATATAAAATAGTGTCAGTGAATGTGGAGTATCTAAGTTCTCAAATTTCTCCCCTCAACAGGCTTTTAGTGTAAGTTCCAGTGTGTTTTTCCAAGTAAATATCCATTTCCCAGACTCTCTCATTCAAGCCTACTTTTAGAAGGCAATGTGAAGTCCTCCTTATTTGAAACCATAGATATTACCATATAATTTCTGAATTCCCTCAATATCGTCCTGTGAAAGTTTGAAAGCCCCAGAATCTCTTCTTTCATAGGTTGGGTACATCACAGCATTAGGATCAGACGAATGACCGAGACCCAAAGAATGGCCAAGTTCGTGAGTAGCAGCATACAGGAAGTTAATTCCTACAACCAAAGAGTGACATACAGTAACTATAAAAATATCTATATATGAAATATAGTATAATATATAACAATAATAATAAGATAACTATTAAAATACCCACCTCTTTAAATTCTCCATAGTTTACTTATTTGTTTCGAGGCTTTCATAAGAGGGCAGGAGGGTTTAGAAGGACAAAAGAATAGCAGTGTTTTAACTTTATCACTACATCTATTTTTTTAAAAGTAGTTTTTCTGTCTATTTGCTCCTTATACAATTACTCACATAGCTTTCCTCTCCTCTACAGAAGAGGAGAGCAAAGGCTTCAGAAACATTAAGATCTGGGTTCGAAACCCAGCTCTGCTACTTATTAGCTAAATGACTCTGGACACATTAATTGATATTACTGAGTCTCATTTCCTCATTTGTTAAACAGAAGTAATAATTCCTACCATGGAGATATTTCAGAATAATTAGTTTCCCAATATCTGAAAAACAATGGCTCATGAATAAATAAGGGTGCCTTCCAATAGCAGGAAAAGGAAAGTTGGTTTTGCAAAAGCAAGACTGGTAGGCAGGATCTCTAGGAATTGCTGGGTTTTGCTTTTTATTTATTGCATTGTATTATATATGCTTTTCTCTCTGTCACACTCATGGAAAGGCTTTGCAAATAAGGGGGAGGATGTGAGACTGAATTTGAGTTGCCAGAGTTCCAATCACGGTGTATTAGATTGTAGGAAGCTGCCTCTGGCCTAGCTTAAGTGGAAAGAAATAAGAATTAAAAAGATATATAAGACGTGAAATGCAGATGGCGTCATAGCTTCAGATAGGTTAGATTTTTCACACCAAAGCGTCAGAATAGTGGTGAATTCCCACTGCCAATCACAAGTACTGATTTCCCTTTTTTAAGAATTATCTCCAACTAGAAGTATTTATGCCGCAGCTTTTCTCTGTTAGTTTTCTGTTGTGTCTATAATTTCCTACTTTGACGGATGATGAATACGGTGGGCTGGGTTATGATGTGAGTTCTTTCTGAACAATAGTGAATACTCAGAATTGTACATCATTTTTAAACATCATAGTCACTGCTCCTCTTTTCCCTTCAATTAAAAGTAAATTCTGGGGAAACATAAACAAAGGAGTGTAATTTATTGAATTATTAATATTTTCCAAACACTGTGATAAGCACTATATAAGCATTATCTCATTTAACTCAAACAACAACCCTGTGAGGTGGGAATTATTTATAATCCCATTTCATAGATGAGGAAACAGGCTCAGAGAAGTTGAATTACTGGCCCAAAGACACATAGGGAGTGATTCGATGAGGTACAGCAAAGTGAACCCAGCGTGGCTTGACTCCATAACCTGAGCTTCCATCGCCAGTGTATGTAGTATTATGAGGCTGTTAAATATAATTATGTATTTAAAGAATGTGTACAGAGGCTGGCAGTTATCAAGGGCTCAGTAATTATTACTCACCACAGGGAATATTAAATGAAAGTTAGTATAAGAAGTTCAGGACTTTAAAAAGGATGTGTAGCGGAGGGAGATGGGATGCTGTACCTATACTGCTACCATCAGTCCAGCGTTCCTCCTCATCGAAGTGGGCGTCTCCTCCCAGGCCTGGTCCCGGTGAAAAGGCATGAGCCAGTGTGTTTCCTGGTCCATCAAATGGGTAGGCGTCCCCGTGAGCTGAAAGAAAATACGACAATTGCCCTTTGTGACTGAATTTATTTTTAGTCATTTTATTTTTGATTTTATATAATTACTGAGGCTGGAAAGATGAGCCTAGTCCAGGCAGGTAACAGCGTTGTCATCAGCAGGCAGGTGCTTACGAGGGTGGTTTGGGCGTTAGTCTCAGACACTTTCTCTTTCACGGAACCAGTGCTTATCACTGACACCCACTACACATTGAAAGCTTACTGGATATGGGAATTTAAATACATTCACATCTTATTTATGGTTGTTTCTAAGTTTTCTCCCTTTTCTTGGCCAGGTGGTGGCAGAATAAGGATGAGTGAGAACTGTATTCAACAAGCGATGTGTACACCTGTTATAGTATAACTTTTCTTAAAAACCCAGCTTAATCTTTGTGGGTACAGAAGACAGTTTCTTGGAGAACCATGCTCACGATGTCTTAACTGGATCTGAATGGCTCTTTTAGTTGTGATTCGGAGCTATTTATTTTCAAATGGGTATTGGGCCATATCGATGATCTGTTCTTGAAAAGCATGGAACAGCCCTGACTGCTGTGGCTCAGTGGGTGGGGCATCATCCTGCAAACCGAAAGGTCACTGGTTCGATTCCTGGGTCAGGGCACATGCTTGGTTTGCGGGCCAGGTCCCTGGTTGGGGGTGTGTGAGAGGCAATCAAGCGATGTTTCCCTCACACATCAATATTTTTCTCTCTCTTTCACACTCCCTTGCCTTCTCTCTAAAAATAAATAAATATAATCTTTAAAAAAAAAACAGAAAAGAAAAACATGGAATGCCATGATTAGTGCTTTCCATAACATGTTCTTCGGTTTTATTAATATTGTGGCTGAAGTTCAGTTTCAGCTAAATTCACAGCACCTAGACACTTCAAATATTAGAACAGAATGAAAAGGGCAATGTTTTTCTCTAAATCTGTACAATGAAACACTAGTAATTAATGGCAGTTTATGTATATGGGTTGTGTTTCCTTAAGCCCTTTGCTATGAAAGTTCTCTCTCTATTCTCTACGTTTTTATCCATGAAGGATGTTGGCAACAGTCCGGAGGGGCTGCCCGCTTCTTGGAGACCACTTAAGGTCTTTGGAAGTTGTAATCTCTTTTCTTGGTTTACTGTTCATGTTAGATATATTTTCAATTGTCCCATAAATATTATGTGTGTGTGGATGTCTGTGTGTCATGACTAATGCTGCAGAATGGTGGTTGGTAAACTTTTTCTGTAAAGGGCTAGACAGTGAGTAATTCAGAGTTTGTGGGCTTGACGGTCTCTGCCAGGATCACTAAGCTCTACCGTGGTAGCCCCAAAGCAGCCACAGACAATAGGTAGGTAAAGGGCTATGGCTGTGTTGTAATAAATATTTACAAAAACGGGCTGTGGGCTGGATTTGACTCATGGGCCACATAGTTCATCATCCTCTGCTATAGAAAGTGCCTCTGAATGTTCTAGAAAAGGTGTACTAACATCCCTACCTCCACACAGACAGACAGACAGACAGACACACATATTTAATAATATATATCATTAAAGATTTTTAAATTCTGAAGAGAGGAGGGCATGGATATGATGAGCAAAATAGATCAGAGGACTAGCCTGGAGGAATCCCTTCCTTACCTCCTCTTGCAAAGCCAATCATGATATCAGCAATTCCCAATCTAATTCTCTTGAAGTGCAGTGGGATCTCTTTGCTCCACATTTCGAAGGCCTTTGCTACTAACTGATTCACTTTGAACTGTGGTAAGTCTCGAGTGTATGACACGATCCTAGTAGCAAAGAAGAAAACAATGTTTGACCTCTTAGGAGAAGGGCTATATTGTTTTTGCCTAAACAAGCCAAAGCCACACTCACCTGTAGGTGACTACTTTGGAAGTCCATTTTGGTCTATCTGGGAATAGTGAGTATTCTGCAACATCTGGCATTCCACATCTGGGCTTCTGCATTATTTTTATGATGTGGGAGTTTAATATTCCAGTTATAGGCAGGTGAAAGAATTTTTGCATCTCCTTGAGTTTGACCTCTAAACTGTTGGCATCCCTTGTTTTTGAGTCATACGGATAAAATCTCTTGAGATAGTTCTATTGGAAAGAGAGTAATTGATCTGTAATCCTTATTTGTTGTCTTTTATCTCAGTAGTCTGCACATTTTTGCCTCTCTCTCTATGGACTCAAACAGTGATTTGAAGACACAATAATTACAGTCACCAAGTAAAATAACTGTGCATTCATGGGAAGAAAATTTAGTATTGGTAATGAAGCATTGCCATTCCAATTTATGAGCAAAAGGAAAAAATCCCTCCATTTTTCTTTTATTCCATTAACTGTTCTGGAGAAACCTACTGTATACTTTACATAACATAGACTTGTCTCTAATAGCCAATCAGGAAGAGTGACTAGTGTGTCCTCAAAGGACACAACTGAGGCCTTCCCTGGCATCAGACACCCTCTGGGGATATCCAAGTCACCCAGCCCCTTCTGAGGATCTCTGGAGATCTGGTTCCAGCTCAGGTCCAAGGGTGTTAACATTTTAGTTCTGGGAAAGGATAATATGAAATTATTTAATTTAATGTACATATTCTCCAGGTGAGGAAATCTAAGCTCATAGCAACTAAATGACTTGTTTGGGATCACATATTAAATTAGTAACAGAATAAAAAAAATTAGTAGCAGAACTGGCCCTGAGTTTCCTGACTGCCAGTCCTGTGCTCTTTCGACTGTTAAATCTCTAAAAAAAAACCCCACTGTGAGGCTGCAGGACCGAGCAGGTCTCCCAGGTGTATTCCACGCATAATCGGTCCCTGGGAATTTCTTAAAGGACCCTAGAGTCTGAATGGGATAGCTGCTGGACTAAATAGGAAAAAATAAAAAAGTGAATGAAATAACAAGAGCAGCAGCTGCACCTCACAAGAACTTTTATTAAGCACGTATTAGTGGCAAGGACTATTCTAGGAGCTTTGCATACTCACCTCATTTAACCCTCCTAATCACCCTGTGAAGCAGGGACAGCGCTGTTACTGTTATTGCACATGAAGGATCATGGCCCAGAAAAGCAAAATAACTTGCATAAGTTTACGCCATGAGTAACTGAAGGAGGCAGTATCTGAACCAGTATGTGTTCTGATGTGAAAGCCCGCTTCATTAGAAAAACATATAGGGCTGTATAATGCATAATTATATTGTTGAAGTGCTTTAAACACTGGCTCACTCTCTGGCAGTCTAACTTGGAGCAGGTCAGTTGGCAACTTGTCTCAGAACCTCTTAGGAGTATGCACTTAACCTTGGCAGTGTTGTGGTCTCTCTTCCTGTTACCAACGATTGCACTTTATTCAAAACAGTAGCTACTTATTGTTCATCCGTGACAGTTAGGAATTAATCTCATTTAAAAATGAAACATTTATTTTATCCGTTCCAGAGCTACAGGCTGTACAAAGGCACCTTCTGGAAGAAATCTCTTCTGCATCCTTGAAGTGAATTTTGCCTTGGGTTAAACCTAGCTAACCTCCCTCTAGTTTATTGGTAACCTGCCCACTAAGTAAAGCTTAAGGATTCAATAGTCTTGCAGGTGTACTTCTTCTGGATAATCTGTTAGGTGGAACCATATGAAATGGCTGTTTTGGAGGTAAAAAACAATAGAGTATCAGTAATTTCATATGATCCAATCTAACATATTACTTTTAAAAGCCAATGTGCAATAAAACCCAACTTTTCTTATGCTTAAAGCTTAAATTTATAAACAATACTTGTAAGTAAACACCATTATTTTACCAAATAATAATTACTCATTCTTATTAGGCTGCTTATGAAGTAAAGTATTGGAAAGAACATGATTTTGAACCAGAAAAACTTGTCCTTGATGCCTATCAAAACACATTTTTGATTCTTCACCATTAACAAGTATGTGAATAATTTAACTTTGGTTCCTATTTTTCCCAAGATTGAGCTGAGGATCAAATGATGTAATGTATATAAAGTACTTTATAATCATTACATACATGATAGTTGGTATTGTTATTACTTCATTTATTTGCTTATTCAGAATAATCCTGTGAGATATAAAACACATAATTATTTCCCCTGGACACATGAGAACACAAAGTCAAAAGTTCATGTCTTGTGCATCATCATGCTTCAAAGAAGAGAACTGTCCCTTCTACCCTGTTCTCTGATTTCCAGTCTCTCCATTACAAGTCATCCTCATTCTAAGGGGCAGCACTCTGCTCTTTATGAAAAGAATCTGGTAGCACTGAATAGTGACAACTTCAATTTCTTAAGGAGGAACAATGTTTCAGGTGCTGCGTTAAAGGCTCCACAACACCCCCATTTGGTTGATACCATGCTAACATCCGATTTCCAAGTTAGTAAGCTGAAGCTCAGAGAAATTTAATAGTATTCCTATGCTAATAATATTCATCTACATAGTGAATGAAGGTAGAACTTGACCATAGTTTGGAGAGGCTCCAAAGCCTGTTCTTAATAGCTACTTGATTAAAACATAGATTACCTTTAGAATAGAAAAATTACTAGAACTGGAAAGCACACTCCCTAATGCTGATGGCAAGACCACGCAGCCCCAGGTGAGAGGGCCAGTGACATACCTGAGCCTGTTCCCACTGTGGCTCACTCACGCCTCCTGCCTCTGGGGGAAGCGGCAAAGCCAGGCTGCCGGGCAGCAGAAACACAGCACACAGCATGGCCAGCTGCATCGCTGGGTCCAGAGATTGTTTTCAGATCTATGGTTGGTTTAGTGTTTTTTTCCAGAGGCTGGAGAAGTTTATATAGCTTCTCAACCCTGAATGTAAAAATAGGTGACTCATTTGAATGTTTTCTTTCTTATTAGTGTCTACAGAACTTTGAAGTGTGTGTTATTTTTCATTAATGACAACGAGGAAGTATTATGTTCTTATTGGCAAAAAGCACACAATGTATTTGTCTTTGGATTTTTTCCCCTGTGTGCTGTATAAATTTAATCCATGAGAAAACACATTTTATTTGCCAGAATCAAATTGCTACTCAGACATATCTTCTTAATTTAAAATTTTGGGGAGCATCATTTAGGGCATCACCACATATCTTAAAAGAATTTAAAACATTGAAATGCATAAAACAATATGTAAAACATGCAAATAATCAAGTAATTATTAAGTGAACATTCTGTGACAGGCACCAAAGTCAAAAAGTAGAACACTGCTGGCACCCTGTGGTTCTCTCTTTGGGGACTGAGGGCGGGAATGGTAGAGGGAAATGCTGGGCTGTGACTGGTCGGTGGCCGACATGGAGGCTGTGCTCCATTCCCTCACCTTCCAGGGACCTCGGTGGAACACTAAGAATTCCCTTTTTCTTTTTCTTTCTTTTTTAAAAAAATTTTATTTCTTTTTAGAGAGAGGGGAAGAGAAGGAGAAAGAGAGGGAGAGAAACATCAACATGTGGTTGCCTCTCACGCCGCTGTACTGGCCAGCTGGCCCACAACCCAGGCATGTGGTCTGACTGGGAATCGAACTGGCAACACTTTGGTTTGCAGCCTGCACTTAATCCCCTGGCCACACCAACCAGGGCCCTTTTTCTTTTTTAAATCCTCACTGAGGATATGTTTATTCATCTTAGATGTGAGAGAGAAATATCAATCAGTTGTCTCCCGTACCTGCCCCCAGGGATTGAACGTGCAAGTTGGGTATGTAGTATGTTAGGTAGGTGCCCTGACCGGGGCTCAAACCTGCAACTCTTTGGTGTACGAGATGATGCTTCAATCAACTGAGCCACCCGGCCAAGGCAAAAAGTCCCTTCTTTAAGTCTCCTTTTAATCAGATAGTTTCTTTTCTTAGTGGTCAACATTACTCAGAGTTTCTTTTGAATGACACGAAAAAAAAAAAATCAAAGGAACAAAAATCTTTAAGCATGGGCTAGGCTGTTCATTTACTATACTTATCATGCTTCACATTCTATAGAAACAGTTTTCTCCAAAGCGAAGCCTTCAGTTTGGGAATCACTTGTCACACCCTTTGTCTTCTAATCACCCTGACTCCAGCTGCTAACCTGCCACTGCTAGGGCTGGCTTGGTCCTTGATACACATAATGGTTGTTATACATACAACAATTAAGAATCCATCATCTAGAGACTCTTAATCTAGTCCAACTACTTCATGGTTACCAAAGATAAAATTGCAGCTAACGTGACAGATTAGTTTATTCCCCCAGTGTCCTAGTTAATAGTAGTCCCGTCTCCAAGTCCAGTGCTTTTTCTGTCATATCACATTGCCTATTCATTTTGCCGTCACATTATACCTTTTTTTGCAAAAGAGCACCATGATTTTTGACTATAATGCATTGTGGGAAGCACAACATACGTGTATATGCTGGAGCTGCAGAATTTAACTACTGAGATATCTTTGAAACTATCTGGTGATTGGGTATTCTGTGTTAGCCAAGGTAAAAATTCCAGATCAATTCATTAAATTTGCTTTCTTCACATAGTTGCTTCAATGTTGCAGTCACAGTTCAACTGTACTTGGAGACCTGGCGTCTTTTTGTCAGTGTGTGGCATGAAACAGGTGCACAGTGAATGTTTATGGAGTGAATGAATATTTATGAACTCGGACCCACTAATTTGAAAGTTATATGAGGTTTTCTATGACCTTTGCTTTGAATTAAAGTTAAAAGGCATTCTCGGGTTTTCTATTTTCTATTTTTGTTTATTTTTAGTAATTCAAAGAGCATTCAGCATTAGAGACATTTTAAATGAATTTTAGTAACTCTCTTGAATATTCACTTTTGGATAGGAAAAAAGTTTTCTCTTGTTCATCTAAATTGTAATTAGTGCAAAAATAAATCAGAGGGATCAAGTCCCAGTCTCTGCCTTTGAAAACTGTGCTCGGGAGTGGGGATATAAAGAAGTGAATACTCTTAAAACAACATGACAGATGCTTATAGTGTGCAGTGCTACCACGGAGCAAGGAACAGCTCATTCTTGCAATGGCAATTGAGGAATGATTTATACAGTTATATAGGAAGTGGCATTTTAGGTGGATTTTGGAGGGCAACTAGGAGTTCCCTTGGGATAAGCAATTATAGAAAGAGTAAGTGGGGAGAGAAGAGCATAAATAGAGTGAGCAGTCAGTGTTGTTGGGGACAAGGGGATGAATGTCTGGAAAAGAAGGTTACAGTCAAGTTGTGAAGAGCTGGCCTTGTATGTGGGGGAGCTTGGACTTTATCCTAAAGAGTGTCAAAGGATGTTTCAAAAGAAGATATAGCCTTATCAGATTTGTAATGTTGTAAGAAAATTTTGGTGGCTCTTCTGAAGATGGATTGTGGAAGTAGAGATGACTCCCCATAGAGTGATATTAGAGAAGCACATAGATTAAGAAAAAGTTATTATTATAATCCAGATGAGAGCCCTGGCTGGGTAGCTCAGTTGGTTAGAGCATCGTCATGATGCATCAAGGTTGTGGGTTTAATCTCTGGTTAGGGCACATACAAAAAAGCAACAAATGAATGCATAATAAGTAGAACAATAAATCAATGTTTTTATTTCTCTCTCTCTACACACACACACATATATGTATATATACACATATATATATACATGTACACATATACATATATATATATAAAACTGCTTGATTGTCAGAGTTCCATGCAATTTGATTTTCTGGCACTTCTGGTTGTTTATCATTTTTAAATTGGCCGTTGTCTTCCTTTTGGCTGTGCAAAGAAGTGAAGCATTTCTACCTACGCCTCCATCTCGGCCATAACTCTTGGTATCCTGATCATGTTTTCACGTGCCTGTCCTTCATTTGTAAGTCTTCTTTGGAGAAATGTCTCCTTAAGTATTTAGCTCATACTTTTAGTTGGGTTGTTTGTCTTTTTGTTGTTGAGTTACAGGATTTCTTTATATATTCTGAATGTCAAAAACCCTTATCAGATATGTATGATTTGGAAAAACACTCTCCTTTTCTCCAGGTTGTCTTCTCACTTACTTGACAATGTACTTTGATACACAGAAGTTTCTGATTTTGATGAAGTCCAATTTCTATTTTTGGGGGATTGCTTTTGTGTCATATCTAAGAATCCCCCGCCAAATCAAGGTCATGAAGATTTGTACCTATTTTCCTCTAAGAGTTTTCTATTTTTAGCTCTTATATTTAACAGCTAAATATGACACATTTTGGATCACTTTCCTTTTATACTTTTGATTTTCCCTTGCTGCAGTGTGAGTTTTTTACTTTGGTACTCTGACCAGGCTGATTTAACTTGTTATCATGTTTAAGGGGAGTCATTCAGCCCTGGTCAGTTACCTTCTGTGTTATAGTATAAAATACCTCTTGTGCTTCAGGTCCTTTATCTGAACAATGGAGATAGTACATTTCTCTTTGGGCTGTATTGAGAATTGGATAAGAGTATTAAGTGTGCAAAAGAATAAGCTGTGTTTTTGGAGCATGGTAAGGTTCTATAAATGCTAGTTGATATTGTTGTCATTGCCATGATGTGCTAGGAGTTTCACTTGTTATAGTGCCCTTTTTCTTTCACCTGTATCTGAACCTAACACGGTGATCAGATAATTAAGTATAAAAGAAAATAGGAGGTTTAAGTGGTTTTGTTCTGATAATTTTACTGATACTGATAATGCCAATGCTTTCTGAGAAACAAGGAAGTAACTATTTTAAACGTCACGATGTAGTGTGTTATAATAACTAACCAAGACAATCTCCTTATCCTAGACAACACTGACCTTTTAGACAAGAAACACATAGGTAGTATTTATCAATAAAATATTTGGGTGGATAGTATGAACAACAGAACATATCCACAGAAGAAAAAGTCACAAAAATTGAAATTGAGTACATCGGCTATTCGGACAAGCAACACAACTTTAATTTTACATGCACAGAGACATTTCACATTCAGGAGAAGGGGTTTATACAAGGAAAGGAAGGCAGTGACGGCAGCTGACGTGATGAGCAGCCCTCCCGCTACCTCTGCAAGAGAGGCTGTTGGACAAGGTAACCTCTGAGCGAGTGCAGCCACAGCTTTCCTGGGCACCATGCGTCTCCTAGTGACAGCAGAATGGCAGGACGGGGAATGTGGAATAGGAAGGAGGGCACGGAGGGAAGGTAGTTAGAGGAAAGTAGGAGAGAGGACGGTGGGATGACTACAGCCTCTGCTCGGGTCCCATTTTTCTTTGTTTTCTTTCTCTATCACCAAAGGGAGAGGGCAAAAACAAAACCGTTTACCCCCCCTCCTCCTTGCCTACTCTTTTCTTTCCCCTAAAGCCCTAACGTGTAAGGACTTGAACCTTGGTTAAGCAAACCTATCTTCCCCACTTGCAAGGGGAAGGGCAGGAAAACTTTTATTTATTTATTTTTTGAGTATGCAAAACAGTTTATTCTTATGTTATTATTGAATTATTGTATTACTTATTTATTATTCTTTTTTCTTTTTTTTAAATTAATGTTCGAATACAGCTGTCTCTGTTTCCCCACCACTACTTTTCCCCACCCCACCCACACCCACCTCCTACCCTCAATCCCACCCCCCTGGGCTCCATCCATGGGCCCCTCTCCCTTCTTCCCCATGTTATTTCCCTCTCCCCTCCCCTCTGGTCACTGTCAGTTTGTTGTCGATTTCAATGTCTCTGGCTATATTTTGTTTGCCAGTTTGTTTTGTTAGTTAGGTTTCTTATAGGTGAGATCATACGGTATTTTTCTTTCACTGCTTGGCTTATTTCACTTAGCATAATGCTCTCCAGTTCCATCCATGCTGTTGCAAAAGGCAGGAGCTCCTTCTTTCTTTCTGGGTAGTATTCCATCATGTAAATGTACCATAATTTATTGATCCATTCATTTACTGATGGGCACTTAGGTTGCTTCCAGCACTTGGTTGTTGTAAATTTTGCTGCTATGAACATTGGGGTGCATAGGTTCTTTTGAATTAGTGTTTCAGGATTCTTAGGGTACAAACCCAGCAGTGGAATTGTTGGGTCAAAAGGCAAATCCATTTTTAGTTTCTTGAGGAAATTCCATACTGTTTTCCACAGTGGCTGCACCAGTGGCAGGAAAACTTTCAAACAGAGCTAGATATTATTTCTATCAGTGCCAATTTTTACAAGTCATACCTCTGCAAGAAAGGGCAGTGATTATCCTTGTCCTAGTCCAAAACTGAAGCAGGATATAACTTTGTATGGTTGATCACCCCTGGAGGGACTCATATGCAGCAGCTCTGTATAACGGATTTGACTGGGGTAGGGGTAATGTAAGCACAGTTACAGCCCAGCACTGTTCTGTAGATAACTTATATTTAGTGCTAAGCCTCCCAGTTCTTAATCAAACTCTCTCACCAACTAGATCTGCTTCCTGCCTTGCTGCTGGGCTTTTCCTGCTTCTACTGGCTTCTAACCCTACACTTTTGTTTAATTATTTTTTAATTAAGGGTCTCTTAGTCATCTCCAGGTTGTCTCCTTACAATCCAAGCTCTCAGGGCCTCCCTTTCCATTACTAAGAGGCTCATCGAGGTAGTTTTCTAAACAAAAACAGTTATTTCTCTAGAGGAACCAGGTGAAACAAGAACTTAGCTCCTCAACTACATTATAAATAACATGAACTACACTTAAAGTTTCTGTAGAGGTAATTGATATTTATGATTATATTGATTTTTATGATTAAAAATAGAGAGAAGCAAATAATTTACCTGAGATTGTTTCCATAACTGCAATGGCATAACTTTTTTAAATGGCATAATTTATTCTAAATCTAATTTTTGGTGGAAAAATTTTTGGTTTTTAATCAATTATTCTGGGACTATTTGCCCTACTTTGTCCCTTCTTCTCTTAAGTTTGATTGACACTGAAAATTAGTTAGATTGGCACTTAGGGCCAGAACAGTTAGTTATTGGGATGTGCTATAGAACAACACGGGTTGTTTTATACCCACAGTGCAAGCAGCTTACAAAGTACGAGTAAAATCAGCAATAATTTTTGAAGAAAGCCATGCATGTTAGGGGTTAGAATGGCCCCAGCAACAGGAGAGATGACAATACCCACCTCTCTGAATCAGCTTGCCTCTGGTCACTCTGTCCATTCAGCAGCACCTGGGTTCTGGCTGGATGACATCCTCTGATTCTTTTGAGGCCAAATCTTTGGCTCTCCAAGGGTGGCATCTCCACTCAGTTTTCTAAAGTAATTAAGGCTAAGGAAACTTGCTCTTCTTTAAAAAAAAAAAAAAGGTTTTATTTATTTATTTTTGTAGAGAGAGGGGAAGAGAGGGAGAAAGAGAGAGAGAGAAACATCAATTGGTTGCCTCTTGCTATGCCCCTAACTGGGGACCTGGTCTGCAACCCAGGCATGTGCCCTGACTGGGAATTGAACTGGCAGCCTGTTGGTTCACAGGCTGGCACTAAATCCACAGAGCCATACCAGCCAGGGTGAGGGTAAAGAAACTTGTTCTGCTAAGTCCAGATTCAGATTAGAGCCAGTTCCATGATCAACTGGGGGTTTATCTCTTTCAGCCCCTTCCCCCAGCTCATTGTCACCCTACCCTCTTCAACCACCGAGCTCCTTGATGCTTGTTCTTCCTTCATCAACTTCCAGGATTTTATATAGGTCATCAGTGTGATCTTTAACCCCCATCAGAGGCCCCAAGGTTGCTGGCATTTTAATCCTATGTCTGTAACTGAGAACCATCATTTTCCTTTTCAAGAAATTCCAGATATCAGCAATGAAGTGTCATTTTTGCTTCCTGAGTGCCTCTGCCTCCATCATTTATTCCCTACCTTGTGGATGTGTTTCTGGGCCTTTGTCACCAGGAAAGGGGTTTGTCACTAGTTTCTTGTTGCCTGCCACTGTGTTTCTCAAACCTCTCTATTCAGGTGCCCTTTAGGATTCTGAAGGTGTGGTCCAAAGTAGCTCACCATAGGTGGGGAAATTTCTTTGGTGTCCTATGTTTTATTGTATGCCTGATCACTTGGTTACATACTTGCCAAGCTTCCTTAGCTTACTACCAGACGTGGGAACTTATCTGCATTTTCCAAGAGCATTAAGGAGCAAGACATTAATGGGTGTTATATGGAAATGTGCTATGACAAAATACTTTTGGGAAAAAATGTATTCAGCTTTGTCTATTGCAGGAAGTCTTAGAGCTTTCAATATGCAAATGTGCATTTGAAATCTACGATTTCAGAATTTTTTCCTTTGTGTTCCCAAACTTATTTGGCCAGGGTCCCTCTTCTGTCATTTAGACATATCGAAGACACTAAGTTCTGTGGAAGGCAGTTTGGGAAAGAGTGAACGTTTCCTGCTGACCAAGGCTGTTTCTTTTTCCCTCAGTTTTCACGAGGTGAACTGCCACTGGGAGGACAGTGTCGCTCACCCCACTTCACTTGGTCACCAGGTTTTACCTTCTTCTCACCCTTTGAAGTCATCAAGACCTCTCAAAAATTTCCTCCGTGGTTTGCCGTTTTGGATCTCACTAGTTTTTGTGCTAATGTCCTTTTCTGTTCCAGTGTCCAGTCCTGTGTACCACCTTGTATTTAGTGCCTTTTAAATTTTTCCTTTAAACCAGCAAATAAGCAAAAGAGGAAAGCTAGCTATATGAGCCGATTTGATAATGACATCAAATTTCTCAGGGACTGTTTTCATGAGGCATAATGGCCTAAGCCTAAAAATTCAGTTTGCAGCTGCCAGTTTTCCTCCTTAGTTTTTAGTGATACCAGTGTAATCATTTTCTGTTGTTTTTTTTAAAACCCTATTACCTACTAGGGTAATATTACAAAATCCAACATTGAAAAAGAAGTACTTTTTATTTGAATGAATACAATTCTAAATGAATGTATAATTCTTATAATTACATTGAACTCCGTCCCCATTCAAAGTCTTGTTATTAATAATAGCTACTATCTGTTGTGCGCCCAGAACTATTTAGTAAGTACTTTACATGTGACTTTACAGTTACTCATCACATCAATGCTGCAAGGTAATTACCAGTGTGAGTATGTTAGCGTGGACATTTTTGCTTCTGTGAGCCACCCCTCTCCAACTTGAGTAATTCTTCATGTGCTTTCACTGGCCACACAGCCCTCTCCAGGATTGGGGTACAGTGATTAGTCCAGGAGTGGGCAGGTGACCCCAGAAGTACCAGTAAGAAGTCTTTTCTAGGTTTGATGTAGACAACTGCTGGGAGAAAGTCTTGTTCTTTTTTGGGAACAAGAGCTCCAGGAACCATGCAAGCTTGGAGCAGCTAGTGGCCATCTTGCTCCCACAGGGAGAAAAGTTGTCTGAGAGTAAAAATAAGCAGAGGCCTTGAGATTTCCAATCATAACATTTGATTTCTTGGAGTCATCTAGAGCTGAAGTGATTCCAACTACTTGGATTTCCCAATTAAGCAAGCCAACAGAATATCCTATATATTTGTTTGTTTTTATTGTGATTGTTAGGGTTGGTTTTCTGATTCATTCACCCAAATAATTCACAAAGGTATTATTATCTCTATTTTGGCTTCAAAGTCACATAGGTAATAAGTGGTAGAGTGGGAATTTGAATCCAGCCCTACCTGTGTGTCAGGCCCATAGATTTTTCAATATTCCCTGTTACTTCTCATTCATTAGTTCGGACATTTAGTCATTCATATGAAGTGTCTGTCTCATGCCAGGCACTGTGCCAGGGCTACAGAGACACATGACAGATTTCTAATACTAGGTTTCTGTGTCACTTTGATAATGAATAGATAATAAAATGGTTTCACCCACTGAATTACTGTCCAGTCTGATTTTCTCTTTACTCTGATCTCAGTGTGGTTATGAAAGGCTACCTAATCATAGTGTGGTGACTGACAGGAAATAATGCCCTGGGAGACAAAGGCAGAGATTCGTCAAACCCACTGCCACCGTCCTAGTTATGGCTCTTAAGCCCTCATTTGGTTGTTACATCACTCTTTTTACTCTTTCATTTACATACCAAGTATTTGTAAAGCATATGGTAGGAAGTCCAGCCCTCTGGTAGGGTTAGGAAACTCATGAAGAATAACACCTAGAATCTTCCCTCAAGAAGTTGTCACTTGGCTTGAAATAGACATACAAAATTAGAATGCAATACGGTCTGTGCAGTGATGAAGGTATTTGCTGAGATATTGAGGAATACAGAAGAAGACCGTCTAGCACACCTGGCAGCGCAGGCTGATGCACTGAAGGCAACGAAGGCGGACTTATATCTGTAACATCTGATTTAATCAACTTCTCATAAGTGACTAGTTGATCTCATTGAACAATGACACCATACTGAGGTCAAGATTCAGTTCTTAATACTGAAAAGTTGTACCTGCAACAGCAGCTAGCTCAAATGTAGTTGGGTTCATGTATAAAGGCCATGCCCATTACCATGCCATGCCGTTCATGGGCCCAGATGTTCACGAGGCAGGTGAGGATGGAGGCTGACTGACCTCCCCTGGAGGCATCGCCCCGTCCACACAGGTGTTCAGTGCTGCCTCCTTGGCAGATGTTCTTTTTTGAGAATTGATGTGAGACACGAAGATCCACGCATTTTGTGTTACTGGCATAAGCTCATTCAGGCGTTGCTTCTCCCAGCCTCTTTGTTTCTGATCTTATAATCTTTCTATCTTGTTCCTTCCAGATCCTGATGAACCAGTCTGGTGACTTGTGATTACCCAGGGATTTACACATATTTTTAATTAAGGTCACTTCTCCTTCCAGACTGAACTCATGACTGCTTATCATCACTGCCAACATGAAATGTACCACTAGATGCTTCCTTACTGGAAGCATGATCTCCTCTACTGTCTTTAGTGGAAGCATTAGTCTCTGTGAGGCAATAGTATAGTAGTAATTTATTTTTAGTAAGCTAGACATGAATTTTTGCCTCCTTTTCAGTGGAAAGGAGCGGAATATGCCACTCCAAAATGCACCACTTTTGTATAAAACACATTTTGAACTGAAGGCAGTTGCGAAAAAACAGAGACAAGAAAAGCTCTCTGCCTTCTCCCTTTTTGCCTGAAAACAGGCCATGAATTTGCAAAGGTGCCTTTCCCCCCCTTTCCATCAGGAAGGACAGAAGCTAGTCATTCAAGACAGCTCTAGACCCTTCTCAGCCCAGACATGCCACCAGAGGAGTTTATATAACAAATTTTACTAACTAGTCTTCAACTTCCATTAGTTTCCCAATATATTTACTCTCCTTAGAAACTCAAAGTCCTTTTCCTTTGTCTGGTCACTTGTCTAAAAGTTTATTGTTCTTTTGTTAAGATGCTATATAAACCCACCTTTGAGTTACTCAGCACTGTTACCACGCTGTGTAGGCAAGATACACGTTTTAATAAACTTGGCTTTTCTCGTGAATCTATCTGTTGACAGTCTAATTTATGAGCCCCAGCTAGAGAACCTAGGCAGATAAAGAAAAAATGTTCTCCTTTTCCCTGACGTCAGCCATAGAGAACACCACAGGGCTGTAAGTATGATCTGGGGGACAGGAATCAGTGTAAAAGATGAAGGTTGCATAGCGGCCTTGGCCTCCTACTCACGTCACGTGTGCTCTCTGGACCAGCTCGGGTCTGATCCGGAAAGTGCCATTACCATCGTGTGTGTTTTTCATGCAGTGAATAGTTGGGTGCTACAGAATCCTAGAGTCCTGGGGGTCTGCATTGTGACTCTCTTTTGGGGATTTGCTTGTAGTTTGAACCTTTCATAAAATTCTCTCTCTGGATCAGGACCCTATTTAAATCTAGCAGCTTTGTAAATTCATTCAATAAAGAATGATACCTGCTATCATGAAAATTTCAAGATTGCTGTGTTTATTTCTTAGTGGTAGGAGGTAGAAGATGCAGTAGCATGCCCTTCACCTGGGAGAGGACCTTTTGTATGCCACAGACTATTGTAGCCAATATTCAGTGAATGTGACCATGTGGAAGAAAAGATAACTGGTACAACTAATAGCATTAATTAACTAATTCATCTTCCCCACTGAATTAAACCATCTTTATCCTAAATTAAATTATCTCTATGCACAGTTATGTAAATGTCTCCAAGTGTCCAAAGAATGTAGCTGAATGATATGTTTAATATTATTTTATTTACATAAATATATATTTAAATGTAAAAGTGATTTCTTTTGGGGAGGGGAAGGCAGTACAATACAAATAAAGGGAGATTTTCACTTTTTACCTTAAAATAATTAATAAAAGCTAACATTTGTTGCACATTCCAGGCCTTGTTCTAAAGCTTTCCTATTTAATTTCACTTACTCATCACAGCCCCACGAGGAAGACACAAGTGGTTAACAGTGTAGGCTCTTCCTGCTTCTAGATATTCCAGAGTTCAGGCTAGCTGTATGACTGTCACCTTAAAATAAGTTACTTAAGTCTTCTGTGCCTCAGTTTCCTCCTCTGTAAAATGGAAATAAAAGGGGTACCTGAGTAATGGGGATGTTGTAAGGATTAATTGAGTTTAAGTATAAACTTTTTAGAGTAGCCCTTGACACATGGTAAGCACTCATAAAATTGCTATCATCATCATCATTGTTATCATTATCATTATCTGCATTTTACAGATGAGGAAGATGAGGCACAAATATTTTAAGTAACTTGTTAGTCTGATGCCAAAACTTATGCTTTTAATTATTTAGTCAAACTGCCTTCTCAGTTCTTCTGCATTGAATATTTTATAAGCATGCTAAGGAATGCACATTACTTATGTAACTTGAAGAAATTAAAAATGTGATAAAAATGTGAATGGAAAATCAGTAATTTCCTACCAGATGAAGAGGGAATTTTTTTAACTATCATCTATGCAATTTTTAGGAGAGCCTTGTAGTATTTTTTAAACAACTTTATTGAAATAAATTTACATACCATAAAACTTACCTGTTAATGGCAGTTGGTTTTTTAGAAACAGAAAAGTTTTAGAGAGTTTTGTTTCAGCTCATGGGAGAATTTTCAAATTCATCCTGGTATTTAGTTGAGTGCCCAGTAATTTGGTTAATTCACCCCACTCACAATTGTTAAGCACCTGCAGAGCAGCAGGCCTTGGGGGCTACTATCATGCATGTGGAAAGTCTCCTCTCTTCCCCTTAAGCTTAACAGTTGGTGTTTTTTAATAATTTGCATTAGATTATTTTTGGACTTTCTACTCTCTTGATGTAAATGATGATTCAATTAGCATGTCATTACTATTTTTGGGTGTGACATTTGGTAATAAATGTGATACTTTTGCAGTCAGGATTTTCTTTTGCCTACTTCTTTATTTTTATAAAGCTGCTTTCATTTGTGGTGAAGGAAAGACTTCTCTAATTTTATTATATCCTTTGGAAGTAATTCTAACCTCATGGCTTATCCTGGCCATTGTAGTCTGAGAATTTCCCAAGGCATTTTTACAGTTACCAAGATTCCCTTGGTTAATATGAAACCACACCAGTTCTCTTTTCATTTACTGAATTTCCCACAGCCGATGCCTAGTCCTCATCACAGTCTGGGCTGACCTGACATCATACCTCCACGTACTACAAGCAGAGTTATTTTGTGTAGGGGATAGTTTTTTTCCTTATGGACCCGAGTTACTTCCAAATCAACTTAATAATTATTTATGTCCCAACACCTTAGAATCTATTTGAAAAAAGAATACAGAGAAATGGAAAGAAAAAAAAAGAATATTTTTATTCCATTCTTAAATAACATGACTTCTTACTAGTGGAATGTGTACACCTGCTGGAAACTGCACAACCTCTTGATTTTTGGAATAAGGTCAATGCACACTGATTTTTATGTAGTACTTCTTCTTTCTTTAATCACAGCCACTGTGGAAAAACCAGTTTTGCCAAGTTTGATGACATCTAAAGGAATGTAGTGTGATCTCGTAGTGAAACTGTGAACTAGCTGGAGCTACTGCTTTGTGCGGTGTCCGTCCTACAAAGTCCAAGTGTCACTGCACTTCCCTTGGAAATTTAAACTATCCTGGGAGCTCACTTGTGCACCATGAGGTATGTCAGCATGAAGTTTGGAAACCACGGGGCTGAGAGAATTTAAGGACATAAACGTTAGAGGGCTGAATGTAATGGTGAGTGCCTGGCACATCACAGGTGTTTGGCAGGTGTAGCTACAGACATGTGCTTACTGAAGGAAGGAGAAAAAACATTGGCCCAGAACTTGAACCAGTGATTAGTCCTCTTAGAAATAAACTTCTCTCAATATGCTGAAACCAAATCCTCTCTGGGCCCCTTCTGCACCCTTGCGTTGACACCTGCCCTACTACATTCTCTCCCTTAGACACAGACACCCACGGCAGGTCGTACATTACAGAAACCTAGGAATTCTAGTCAGGAGATCAGGCACCCTGGTTCCAGTGATCCGTGGGGGAAATCCTGATTTTATAGTCTTCACTAATATAAATAAATAAATAACAATGCGACGTGAGTGAACCCCATGCAGTTTAAACACAACACGCTTTTAGGTTCGATTTCGCATGCAGAGCAGCCCTTTCCAACTCTGAAACCAAATCGACCTCTTTACCTCTGGTTGACAGAGGCAGGGGCAAGTATGTGGCCTGGGGAATGAGTCATTTTTTTTCGTACCCTTTCTCTTTTCAGTCATACTCAGGAAATGAAATGAATAAGAATACTGACAGGAAAAGAAATGCAGAAAGCAAAACTCTCACTTTCTGAATATTCTATATAGAATGATGTCAGGAAAACATAAAAAAATAAACAAATATTTGAGTACCAAAGGGAATATTGCATTAATGTTGAAAAGAGGGAAAAAAAACTTATTCCCATAAAAACCTATCATAATAGTGAATAGCATGACAGTTTTTTTTTGTCCAGAGCTACTTCATTGATCTTAGCATATTTATGTTCATTTGCCAATCTATCTTTACTCATAGTTAATCAGAGAACATTTTTGTTCATTTTAATTTTGAAAAGTTTCTTTCACGTGGAGCAACCAACATACAAATAGTCAGGAAATGTCTTAGACTTAAGAATAAGCTTGTCAGTGTCATAAAAAAAGGAGGTCATTTTATATCAGTCCCAGAAATCACACTGTTATCCATGTCTGTTTCCTTGGGATTTAACGTCTTTCATATGTCTCTACTGATAAAAAATTTAAAATACAAATTAAAAGTCCATGTGGTCACAGGAAATGACAGAACTGATGAAATTCAAACTCTGTTTTCCCTTTTTATAATTTCACGTTTATTTTGAACCTGCTGTTTAAATCCTGGAATGCAATGTACTGCAGAGACTGGAGAAACAAGATGTGTCATGCTGAGCGCAAACATTGACTAACTTACTTTCAAATGTTTGTGCGTAGCTGAGTCCTCATTTGTCCAAGGTTAATGGTTGAGCTAAAAGTTCTCTGAATTAATTTCTACGTGGGACACAATATCTATTGAAATAAAGAATAAAAACGTACTAATTTGAAGTATACATACGAGGTCTGTCCAGAAAAAGTACAACCATTGTTAATATGATGAGAACAGTGTGGGCCATATCGATGTAACCTGGCAGCCAAGGACAGTGGACTGGACTGTGCATGCTTCAACAATAACGACTTCACTGTACCAGTCAGTGGGCGGGGTAGACACTGTTAAGTGAGCACGTGCACTGTGTGACTGTTGCATTCTAAATGACTGAGCAAGTAGGACAATGAATATGCATCATATTTTGTGTCAAGCTTGAACATTCCTCCAGGGAAACTATTTGGATAATTCAGCAGGCCTCAGCTGTGGACCACTGGTGATTGGCAGCTTCATCATGACAATGCCCACTCACGCATCATGTCTCGTGCAGAGTCTTTTTGCAAAACATCAAGTTACCCAGGTGACTCAGTCCCCGCTAGAGATCAGATATGGTGCCCTGCGACTTCTGGCTTTTCCCAAAACTAAAATCCCCTTTGAAAGGGAGATTTGAAACCTTCGATGAGATTTGGGAAAATATGACAGGACAGCTGATGGCAATTGGGAGAACTGTGGGAGGTCCCAAGGTGCCTACTTTGAAGGGGACTGAGGTGTCATTGTCCTGTGTACAATGTTTCTTGTATCTTCTTCAATAAATGTCTCTGTTTTCCATAGTACGTGGCTGGATACTTTCTGGACAGGCCTTGTATATATTATTAAAATTCAACAGTAATTTGAGCATTTGTTTAGAACATAGGCTAGTACAAGATTTTTGGAGGAAGAACAGTTCATCAAGGATATAATTTAGAGTTGCTAACACGCGGTGATAAATAAAAAGCAGACTGAGATTTAGTCACTGCAAAGTTGAAGCAAATTACCCTTGAACACAGAGCTCATTAGCAGAAGACCAGAACCGGAACTCCAATTTTTTGTTATCTAGGAGTGGGTATTGAGTGGGATCAGAACAAGTCACCCTAAATGAGCTTTTGTGGTATGCCATTGTTTTGAGATAAAGGCAATTTTAGTTTCAGGCTCAAGAGAACCCCTTAACTCCCTGGGAAGAATGTGAATCAGAGGCCTTGCCTATAATAAGAGATTATCAGAGATAACTTCTTCTGACTTATCTTTAGGGCAGTACAAACTTCTTCCTACTAACCATCTGTTTTACTCTAATTCTGCAATGAAGCCCCCAGGCTGCATTACCTCAACCCCAGCTCAGAACGCCTGACATACCACAATCTCCCTTTCCAGCTCTGAACTTCTCATGCATGTGGGGCCTCTAAACCTATCAGGTATGCAGGGTTCCCACACATAAGTGTGAGTTAAATTTGATCATTTTCTCTTGCTAATTGCCTCATGTCTATTTGATTATTAGACCAGCAAGACTCTAAAAGGGAACTAAAAGTAATCATTAATTATTTTAAAATTATATCAATTATTAATGTATTGTTTATTATGAACTAGACATTGTGCTAGTGCTTTATGTAGATTATCTCATTTAATTTTCGCAGTGGTTCTGTAATTATTATTCCCATCCTACAGATGAGAAAACAGACTTCTGAGGTGCGTGCCACCAGAAAGGCACAGATGGGAGGACGCATACTGATAACAGGACTGCCTGAAGCTGTCACTCCTGCTGCTATCACTGCCACTGTCCCTCCAAGCTCCCCTCACCCAGCAATTCATCCTTCCATTTTAGGGTTCCAGGAATGTAGCCTCGGTTTGAGTCCTGGTTTCTACCTTGACAACCTGTGACTTTTTAGGCCTATTATTTAAATTGCCTTGCTTGGTAAATAACATGAGAGGGTGGGACAGAGGGTCATCCAGAGCCCTCCCAACAGTAAAGCATGAACCCCTTATAATGTTAGCATGTTGATGACAGGGGCCTGTGGGCAGATGTCTCAAGCTGCAAAAATGCTGTTTGTGTGTGGATCTCTCATACTTTGTTGAGGAGACTTTGAAGCTGCTGTCTCGGGTCACAGCGTGGCCAGCATAGTGTAGACCCACCATCAATGTGCCTTGTACAGGCTTCTCATTTTTTATATGGCACTGTCCTCACTCATGGCCGTGACAGTTGGGTTGGAAATCCTGCCTTCCTTCACAGGTTTTTTGAAGCCAGCACTTTTCAGCATTTTGTTATTATCTATTTAAATATCTATTTTCCCTACCCTGGAGGGGCAGAGTAGTACAAATAGATTTCTGCAAAGAAAAGTTAATATTTCAATACCTTTATGAATTAACAGGCTACAAATATATTTACTAAACATAGGCTGACATATTTAATGCTGTATTTGTTTTTCATCTCCTTCTCTCCTATCTTCACATTTCATTGTCCCATAGCCTCTACGTCCCCTCATCTGATGTAGTTTCTGGAAGACCTGGGGCGTGAAGCAAATTACCACTTGGATGTTTGACTTACTATCTTTAGTATTTCGGAAAAACAATTCGCTAAGGACTTGGAATTTGGAGAACAAGGTTTTAAGCATTCTTCTGGCACTTATTTATGTTACATTAAGCAAAATTCTTAACGTTTGTGGGCCTCACTTACAGCACTTGTTAGGTGAGAGTAACGACCCCACCTCCCAGGACCTTTCTGAGAAATAAACTCTTGGCATAGAGGAAAGGAAGTCCTTTCACAGGGACCATGCAAATAAAACCTAAATATCTCATAGGGAGATACATGCATCTTGAAGTAACAATAGTGTTCATTTCAGATCTCTGGAATATTGTTTTGTATCATCAACATAAACATCAAAACGTGTAACAATTTTTATGAGTTTATTGGAATCAAACTGACAACAATTGCCAGGAAGCAAAATCCTCAACAGATTGAGAAAATTATCTACAGAATGGCAGTTATGCAACTTATTTTATTTATTACATCCAAAGGAGGAGGCATAAAGGGGTAATATGAGCCCTGGCTGGTGTGGCTCAGTGGATTGAGTGCTGGCTTGTGAACTGAAAGGTTGCTGGTTTGATTCCCAGTCAGAGCACATGCTTGGGTTGCAGGCCAGGTCTCCAGTAGGGGGTGCACAAGAGGCAACCACACATTGATGTTTCTCTCCCTCTTCTTCCCTCCCTTCCTCTGTCTAAAAATAAATAAATAAAATGTTAAAAAAAAAAGGCAGGGTTACAATAAATTCACTGGTGATAGATTAGGGAGGTGGGAAAAAGCAAAGCAGGGATTGGATAAAAAATAAAATGAATAGCCACATACCTCTTTTACATTTGTGGGTATAGGATAGTAATCAGTCAACAATTAATGTGATAACAATGAGATGATCTGTGGTCTCTGCTCTGGTGTGGTGGTTGTGCTTTGAGGGGTCAGGAGAAAAGGAAATTACTTTGATATTCCAAAGTAATATCACAGATCACACACACACACACACACACACACACAAACACACACACAATAGACAGGCTTAGTTAAAGTGAAGATTGACTTTTGTTAAAGAAAAATACTACCCTAGCATATGACTACCTGCCATGAACTGCTGTTAGTTAGAAAGTTTTAATTTCAGACCATCCTATGTGGTTACTTTAGGTCTCTGAGTGTGTAAGGCTGCTGGGTAGGGTTTCCCTGAACTTGTCAGGTTTAGTATGTGGCCTTTTTTAGTCCAAATTATGTGACTGATAGGGGAACTCCAGAGTTAAAGACTTTAGCTTTTGTTATAGTTGATAGGCTTACGTGATTAATGCATGCAGAAAGCCATTTTTTCCAGGAACTGGAACACATGACCTACGTGACTCCAGGGATTCAACAGTCTGCAAGAGATGAGATGGTATCTGAGTAGCCACTGTGTTCCAGGGAGGGAACATCAGATAAGGAATTGTCCATTCCTCTCCTTATAAAAAGCTTGACTCGAGATGAGATGTTAATATGCTTTTTAGAGTACATAAGCTGCCATCTTCCCAGATCGCCGGCATCTGAATAAAGTTCCCATAAAAATTCAATCCTTGTTTCTACTTGCTGGTTCTGGTAGTGACAAGCAGCAATGAAACCTTTTCTGATTTCATTACGAGAGTTTATTATTGTTTGACTCCTTATTTTTGCTGCTTCTCTGTGTTGACTCCATATTCCAGAGGTGGTTTATCTTCCCAGAGGTAATAGTGAAGGGAAGAAGAATTTTTGCATTCTTTGTTGTGAACAGTCCTTCAATTAAGCTTTGCCTGGTGTTGGAAACATGATTCCTCTCTAGGAGACTATGTCCTTGAGAAGCATCTTTATCTGTGAAAGAGGGAAAGAGCCCCGGCTCTGGTGTTTGACCAGGTTAGGAGGGAGACTACATTGTTAGGTGCTTGCCTTCAGCCTCTGGACTCCTGGGAGAGAAAAGCACAGGTGCTTTCATGACAAAACTGATAAAACCAGAACTGGGAACTTTGAAGTCATTAAAAATAAATGCAGAGATCTGGGCCACTGCTGAAGTTGGAAGCCTAGAGTGGACAGTTTTGAGAATACTATTTATGGCATTTTGATTACGCAAGCCCAGATCCAGGAATTGGGAAGTGGAGGCAAAAGAAGCTAAATTGATCTGTATGATAAAGTAATAGGAATTTCCTATCTCTCCTGGTGGTCCCAAGGAAGTTTTCAAGGGTGTCTGAATTTGGGGGAGTGGAAAAAGGGAGAATACAGGCAAGAGGAGAGAGAAGAGGCTGCAGCTCCTGCGAGATTAAAGCCGAGATTGAACCAGGAATAGACACTGGGATGAGAATGGTCAGGAATGTTACCAGAGAGCTTTGATATTCATCTGTAAATTGTTTCCTCTTCTGCGCTCTAAACTCCCCCTTGAACCTGCAATAAATCTGGTGCTCATATCAACAGGGTGCATGTGATGACCTGGGGCATGGCGAAGCGGGCCCATGTCCACGCCGAAGAGGACAGTGGGCCCAGGAAGGCACAAGGCACAAATGGACATGACGATGCTCAGAGAAGGAGCATGGAGAAGAGCTGATGGGAACAAATAAGAGATGATAAGACATGGAAATGTAAGCATCCCTGCTAACATGGAAATTCTCAGAGGATTTGAGTGGTGGTGGTGTTTGGGGAGGGGTAGGGGATGGGGGTGATGACTTTTGAGACCCAGCACAGAATGAGGTTCTCATTATTGTATTTGGATGTTAGAGAAAAGTGTGACCTCAAAGATGGGAATCTGGAGACATTGCAGCTAAAACACAGCACCCTAAGCTGGCTCAGGGAAGCGTCGGCCCAGAGAGTAAGAGACTTGGATCTCAAAGAGGCAGACTGAGTTTCCCAGAGTCTTCCTCCCTCAAAGGAGTCCAAGAGTTCAAGGAGGCAAGAACCGATGATCTGTGCAGAGACACTTGTGGGCTGTGGGAAGGTGGTTAGACAGCCAGAGGCTCAGAGCACCGGTCCCAGGGCTTCAAGTCTGCCTGACTCCGCTCATCAAAGAGACTGCGGCATTTTCAGAGGAATTCCTATCAGAGTGGTGGGAATAGACTTGCACTAGTGGAATGAGGAAGAGAGGAAGAAAATCCCACTCAGAAACAACAAACAGAACCAAAGAACAAAGGGTGTAGTTCCAGGAAGAGATAACAGTAATTTGCTCTCCTGGGAAAGGTGAAATGTGGGTGAAAACTAGTCTTTCACTTAAGAGTCCTGGAGTCTATTATTTTGGAGAGAGCTCCAGGAAAATCAGCAAACTCGCTGCTAATAAATTGGCCTATGCAGGAGACTGCAAATGCTGAAGGCAGAGAGAGCCAAATCACAGAGCTCTTGACCTCATAGCCTGTGTAAGCCACCCCTCCATCCCTCCCAAATCTCCGAGCTTTCTTCCCATGCTAACTCCATCTGGAAGCCCCCTGTACGCTCCCGTCAGCCTTCAGATACATCCGTGTAGAGCTGACAGTTGGTTTATACGCAGGACTAAATGCTCTTCCTTTTGTGTATTATGAGGTGTAGTTAACTTTTTAAGTTTATTTTTCAACTACAGTTGACATTCAACAATATTTCATATTTGTTTCAGGTGTACAACTCAGTGATTAGACATTTATGTAAATTATGAAGTGATACCCCAATAAGTCTAGTACCCATCTGGCACCACACATGGTTATTACAATACTATGGCTATAT